>JBBPPV010000022.1:0-17795 GCA_038092115.1 Leccinum brunneo-olivaceum
CTCACGCATCGTTTGACTGCTGTGGAACCTCCTTGGCAGTCAACTGAGCGAGAGCCTGCGACGGGGTCTGTGCGACAGTGACATTTGATGCAGCAAGCTGGGATGCACTTGGGTGCTTCTTCCGAGAGAAGAAGGACATTCTCCTTGCCCTGTTTCCGAGGATGGACGGTATGGCTGATTCGAAAAAAAAGAAAGAAAAAAGGGTGCGCTGTTTTATTGCAAGAAAAAAAAACGGAGCCGTACGGGTGCAAGGGAAGGGCGAACCAGCGTTTGGAAGGGCAAGGCAAGATGGATGAAGGAAAGAAAGAAGAGTGCGCTCGACGTTGGTTGCAGAGACGGAAGAGATGATGATTAGACGCGGCAAGTGTGTGAGAAACTGTCCTCTTCCTCCACAATGAGGTCACTTCCAACGCTCGACGGCCTCACTCAGCCAGTTCCCTCTGTCCCTCTGCAAACCTCCTCCTCACCGGATGTATGCGCCAGTCTTTTGACCACCACCTCAGATGGTCGCACAGAAGGTTATATTGCCCTCTAACCCTCCGCGTTTTTGCTCACAGATACTCTCCAAGTGCTCGTTCTGAGCATCGGAAATCCCATCACCATTGGTAGAAATCCAAAGCTTTGGTTTGCATCTGCACTCTGCCTTGTCGTCCTGCCAATCAACACAATTAGCACCTATGTCATCCCCGACATCGTCGTTTCTAGTCTCCATTGCAAGATATATGCGCAAGTACACATCTCCTCTTGTATCTCCACGCCACCCAATTTGTTATTCAGTGTTCGCTCCGGTGCAGGAGGGATTATCATATCGTGCCAGGTACTTGTCACTTCACTATCTTGGTGGTCCTATT
Organism: Leccinum brunneo-olivaceum; assembly: GCA_038092115.1. Taxonomy (NCBI): domain Eukaryota; kingdom Fungi; phylum Basidiomycota; class Agaricomycetes; order Boletales; family Boletaceae; genus Leccinum; species Leccinum brunneo-olivaceum. The sequence goes on from JBBPPV010000022.1 coordinate 852, forward strand.
CGTACCCTGAATCCAGGACTTGTCTACCAATGGTATTCTGATAAACGGTCACAAAATCCGCAAAACCTCATCTATCCTCATGCACGGTGATACGCTCAAGATCCCAGCCTCACAGGGTAAATTTCTTGTCTTTACGCGCCTCTGCCCCAACGTTTCTCTCGTCCAGAATTTCAATGTGTCTTAAACTCGAGGAGTCTGTCTACTACGCAACCACATACTCTCCTCTCTCAACATCACGCACTCAAAGTATGCTATAACTCAGAAGTTCGAACTTTCCTGATATTATATTCAGGATCTGGGCAGGTACCGTATCACCTCGCATTGTCTTGGTACAGGCAGCTATGCATCTGTCCATCTTGCTCTCGATACGTCTGCTCATCGCCAAGTAGCATGCAAGATCATCCGCAGAAAGGGAGGCAACGATCTGAAAAAAGAGATGAAGGAAGCAACTCTTTTGACATCTCTCCATCACGTACGCATTCCCATCTCTCGCGTAAAGCTACTCTCGAATCAAATTCCAGCCAAATATCAACAGAGTTTATGCTTTTGACCATGACTCACAGTTCCTTTACATAATGCTCCAGCTGTCAACTGGCGGTGACCTCTTCACTTACATCACAAATCATCCACGGCGCAGGCTATGCGAGGGTGAGGCAAAGTACATAACATTTCAAATGTTCAAGGGACTTCAGTATCTGCATGATAAAATGATTTCCCATCGCGGTAAGCTTGCTCTAGTGCCTAGTTCTCGTCCGCAGTACCACCCTTGGCACTTCAATATTGTTGGTTATAACATACAGTCTCGAACTAATTGACCCGTACCGTTGCAGATTTGAAGGTCAATTCCTTTTTTTTCTCCACCGTGTTTCATTGTTGCTGATCACATCCCTCGTCGATTTCTACCCGTTGGTTTTCTCCTTCCTTTTCCGTCTCCATTGGTGACATGTATCTATATTGACGCATCTTTCTGACACAGCCCGAAAACATTTTGTTGCATTCCCCTGGGCCCTATCCTCGCATCCAGATTGCCGATTTTGGTCTTGCCCGTCCAAGAGCTTGGGAAGAAACTCTCCACGTTTGTGGTACCATCTCATATCTCCCTCCCGAAGGTGTACGTGCATTGGAAAACAAAAACGTGGGTTATGTGGGAATGCAAGCAGATTGCTGGAGTGCGGGAATCGTTATTTTCGCAATGTTGACGTGCGCCTTTTTCTCTTTGAGCACGTTCATAGGAATCATGTTGACTTTTCTGCTGACGCGTGAATTATGGCATATAGAGGCAGCCACCCATTCGACTACGGAGACCAGAGGGACGTTCGGGACGACGGTATCCCACGAAATGCACGGGACAGCGAAATTAAAGAAAGCGAGGACCTTATAGGATTTTCGCAGCGCTCTTACATCCAAGACGAACTGACGAAACAACGCATCCTTGACGGAACAGTCTATTTTTGTGAATCTGTCTGGGAATCTCTAAGAAATGGTGCGTGTCACGCATGCCTCAATCCTATCTTGCGCGATACTATTCATCTTCCCACTGTGACGCTTGCGCATGAGTGCATGCTTTCCTTGATGCTGACCACTGCTTGCATGTCCAATTTAGCAAGGAATCTTGTCACCCACCTCCTCATACCTGACCCAAAAAAACGAGCCACAGTATACACAGCTCTTAAAAGCTTCTGGATCACCTCGGATCTGGTAGACCTTGAGCGAGCGTACCGTGAACGGATTCGCTCTACCGCTCCATAGCATCGACTGCCCGTGTATGGATGCTTTCTTTCGTGTTCTGGATTCTCATCCATTATCGATTTTTGTGCTCGTTTGGTCACGGTGAATATTCGTTTCCGCTGACGCATGATTCACTTTGCACCACGCTCTCGCCTCACTTGTACTGCATGCAGCCGTCATGGGTTAGTTACATAGATCATTTTCTTGACATTCGAGTAGCATGCACCAAACTTTATTTCGTACAACAATCACGTCTCATACTCATTGGCAATTTAAGCTTTCAAAAAGTTGGCATGGACTATAGGCGTTCGCCGGTCAAGCACACAAATCTACAGAGCAATGGGATACTTACAATGGATATGATCTGATGCAAATGTCGAGATCTAGTACTGTCGTTTCAATAACCCGCGAGATGGTAGAAAAAAAAAGACGCACGAAATAGTAGCTGTGATCGTACCCTTCGTGGCACCTCACTCGCACCTGAACGTCATCGTGTCCGGCATCGCGTGCAGCCTTTAAGAATGCCTCCGGATGGAGTTGGTAGAGGAAGTTATCTGCAGTTCCCTGAAATAGTGACAGCATATCAGAGTACTGGTCTGCAAAGTCTCGTCGTGGAGAGACAAACGATACACACATAATCAATGAGGATATTGACCGTTCCCTTGAATTTTTCCACAAGAACCGTCGCATCATAGTTTTCTCGCCCTTCTTCCAGACCGCGCGCCAGGTACCCCTTGAATGCCTTTTTACCCCATGGGACAGCGGATGGCTCACAAACAGGGGAGAAAGCAGAGCAAGATCGATACTGCTTTGTGCCTGCGAGTAGTGAGTTGAGATAGATTGTAAGCGCACCGTGGCCACCCATCGAATGACCAAAGATGGACTGGCGAGAAAAGTCCTGACGGCAACTTGACTCAGTCATTGAATTAGTCGGAAGCAAGACAGGGGCGTACGACAGGGATCCCTGCTGCCTCGATGACCGCTGGAAGCTCCTTTGTGACGTGGTCTAGCATGTTGTAATTCTTTGCCCACTTGTATGCAGTGGCATTGAGATAGAATCCTGCGCCTGTTACGACGTGATGAGTGCACGTATGATCCTCGACATGATCAACAAGACTTGCCAACTCCGAAATCCCAAGAAGCCTCTTCGTCTTCCAATCCAGCACCGCGAGGAGATGTATCGGGAAAGAGTATCGCGATACCTTCAGCTGCTGCATCACGCATAAATCCACCCTTCTGTGGCCTGTATCGTTTTTTTTTATGGAAAAAAGCAAAACTCATCAACTACTAGAGAATGGTTAAGCAGGACCCACCCGTTGTCCTCGGTGCATGTCAGACCAGCTAGGTAAACCAGGACGGGCACCTTCCCCTGGGCTGCATTTGCAGGGAGGAAGAGGTTGAAATGGGCATCTAGGTCGCCGAGGACAGAGGACTAGTAGTAGTATGTGTCAGCGATGGGATTCGTACACCAGCTTTACACCTCACCCTGAACTTGTACTTTGTCAGTTTCCCCTCGTAATGCTTGTTTAATGATACTATCTCGAGTGTGGATGCCATTCACTACTCTAGGTACTGCTGGGCGATTGACCTGATGGCGATAAGACTAGAGTCACATCGACTCTGGCGGCACACGCACGCGGTGGGAAATCACATCATTACTCCTCGATTAATTAAATCCTAGTATACGGTATAATACGGATCGTCAGTCTCAAAGTCACAGGCGTGGCAGCGAGGGAAAAGATATCGCCTCTGATCGTTGACTGTGAGCGACTGCCGGGTTCGCTCCTCGTTCTCGTGTGATCCATTCGTGATGGATCTCTTTTTGAGCATCCCCTTGCCATGCCACATCTTCGTCTGGCGGGCACTCTCTCGCAACAGCAACGCGTCGCCGTCTTTGCACCTCCAAACGCACCTCCGTTCCCTCCTCAGGAAGAGCATCGGAGGAAGACGGCGAAGGTGAAGGCGGTGACCGTAGTACTTCCTCCATTCTGCATCTCTCCTGGTCCGAAGCGCTGCGCGTCAGGCCATTGGATGTAGCTTCCGTCGTCGTCTTCCTCCTCTCTTCCTTGCTTTTCCAACCAACCCATCGTGGGTTTATAACGCACCCCTCCTCCTCTTCCACGCCCGCTAACAAATCTGCAACACCCCCGTAAAACCTCCCCGCACTAAATCCTACGTCTTTTCCGTGAATGAAAGCATGCATATCTTTGAAACCTATTTTCAAGCATTCATCGATAATTTATCCAACAAAAGAAGACCCCTACCTGCGAGGCTGCTAAGATTGCCTGCAAGTCCACCTGTCCAACCCACCAAATCGAGGTGATTCACGTTGCGCAGCGTGCCCAGATATGTGCCCCATTGTGCCGACTGTACGGATACCAGACCATCGTTCGGGCCCTCATGTGCCGCTATGATGGAATGAGGGTACCTATGGGAAATAATAAGTTGTGTCAGCGGCAACGACGATGGGCTAAGCTCACTTCCAAGTATCGATTAATCCAGGTTCATACTCTGCTCCCCAACTAAAGTACCGCACCCCGTCTACATCTGGTGTTCTGTCATTGAACTCTTTCATTGCCTCCCTAGTGAGACACTCGAATGCCTTGCCATCCCCACCACCATTCGGTAGAAGCTCTAAGAGAGCAAGGACTGCCGGAAGATGAGTAGAGGCAAGGGAAAGGAAGTGGGAAGCGAAAGAAGAGCCACGATGAGGTGTGGCAATGGTGGTCAGGCTGAGAACACGAAAGGTGCGTTGAGTGAGGTGCGTAATGAGATAACGACAGTCAATGCCACCCTGATGCACATGTAAGGAAAGAAAATTTCGGTGATGAAAAAAACTACCATGCTATGACCTATCAAATGCACATTTCGACCGGGATATGTTTCAGATATCTTCTTCTCAAGGACCCTTGCACGATCGACGGGTGATGAAGTTGCGGGGACACGGGTAATGAGGACCTCGCAACCATTAGCCTCGAGAACCTCTTTGACTCCGCGCCAGTGAGCAACCTGTAAGGGCGCTATAGCGGGCCCAATTGTGACAGAATCAAAGCCCAGAAGACCGTGGCAGAAAACAAGAGGTGCACCTGGAGCGCGGACTAGGAGAAATGGAGTGTGTGCAAATCGCTGAAAGACAGTAGCGTGTTGACAACGTACATTTCTTTCCGAGAGAACCATCGAGCACATCAGATTGGTTCAGCACGCTTGTTACGCCCTCTCCACCATCAGAGTCTGACTGGAACCACCATCTACGAGGCGATGGGGAAGGAGGTATTTGTGGGAATGCGGAAGTATGTATAGAACGGAGAGTGTCAAGGGACGAACGTGGAGGTGACACACTGGTAGCGAACGAGAGGGAGGGTGAAAGGGTAAGTGTGACAGGAGAGTCTGAAGTAGTGGGAGGGGTGGCAGAAGGGGATGTATATCGGGAACTGGAGAATAGAGGTGGCAATCTTGAAAGGGAGTGCGAGGGAGAGGGGGAATGGGAGATTCTGGCAGGGGGAGGAGGAGAGGGTAAGATGCTGTCAGTGAGCGCCTCGTGGAGTGCGTTGAGGAGTGGTGAAGGTGGACGAGACGAGGAGCGGAAGTGCGCCTGGGATGAAGGGAAGCGCAGCAGGGGTGCGGTGGATGATGGTGAAGAAGAATAGTGCAACTGGCGGGGGAGCGTGAGCGTCCTGCAGACGTTGGTTGGCTCCATGCAACACTGAGTGGCTATGTCATGTCGTTGTATCAAACGTACCTCCGTCAAGTCGACGCACTTCCCCATATTTATCTCCGGTGCGCGTTTACTTTGAACCCGCTGGGCTACTCATATCTCATACACAACAGCCATTTCTTCAGCATCAAGGGTGCAGATGACTTTCGTTCAGTTCTGAAAACCAAATCGGTACAACTTTGCAGGAAAAAGCTCAGGAGGATATCCAAGGCAAGTGCGCCTTTCACAAACTCGTCCACACGACTCATGTGTCGGTTCAGGACTTGCGACGACTGCAAGCAGCTAATGCAGGAACATCTAGCGCGTTCGACCGTGTGCTTGACATAGCTTACGGAAGGGTTGGCAGGTTGCGTTGGGAACTGATTCAGGTATGCAGCAGTATGCCTTCATGACCACAGCTTCAAGCTTTGCTAGCCTCTAATATTGGACCCAAATGCTCCAATGAAAACACGGTCAGAGAGGACTGTTCCTTCATACTCTCCAGAACTCGTCGCTCTTCTCACTTCGGGCATTTCACGCACGACGAGACCGCTCCAAAAACATCAGCTTGTCTCACCTCCGGGGCTGCGGGGTCGTGATGGTGTACTGTTGGGACCACTGAGCAAGCGCCGCGAATATAACATCCGAAACCGTTTCTTCAAAAACGAATGGAAAAAGGTCTACCCTCCTCTTCAAGTATCCTCGCGGCACCCTGCAAATCATACCGACACGTACAGTTTCTCGGAATCTCGATCTCCCCTCAATTTTGGTTTTCAGGGTACCATCACTCTAAAGGAGCTGCTTCAGTTGGCGCGCTCGCCTGCAGGGTCACCTCAACCCTCAACTACACAAAACAGTCGAGGCCAGAAATTGTCCCACACAAACCCGTTTTACGGAGAGCTGTCACACCGATGGCTTCGGCGACGATATCAAGCCCTTCTTGGTAGAGTCCCCCTTCTGATACCTCGATTTCCCTTACCGCAAGACAGTTTCAAACGTACCTATGACGTTCAGCTAGCGAACAACGCGATAACTACTTCTAGACCTCATCCGTCGCGTCTTCGTTTAGTAGATACGGAAGACGTTTCATGGATAAGTGATATTGCCATCGTAGCACTATCTGAAAGCCATCGCAAATAATTTAACAAGGTCTGTGTTCTTAGCGAGAGTCACCAATATGATCAGTCAGATACATCAAGGATTGGATTCAGCACTCTCCAACTCTAATCCATGCAGCTCGATGCTGTACATGCCGTAGTTGCGGTCCACAACCTTGGATGTTGCACAGTCACCGAGGCTCTGATCTACGCCGCACTGGAGGTTCAAGATAACCTTGTACTCGTCAAAAGAAAACTTTTTTTTTGTGCGGATGCTGTCAAGTAATCCCTGCAAAATATTAAGGAGTTAGGACCAGGCATAACAAGGTAAAGCAGTATTTACTTGAGGTCCCAGAAAGTAGAGTGCATAGTATTCCCGAACTCTTTCAAACTGCGCAAGCTGTTCTCCATCACAGATGGTACGGATGCTTTGCTGGAGCGCTCGGATGTTCCGATCGACTTTCTTCATGCCAAAATCATTTGCCACGCGTAATTGGCGGGCATTTGCTACCAGTAATTGTTCTACCAAGTCCTCCAGGCCAAAAAATATAAATCTGGGTGACCACAGTCAGTTACGGGGAGTAGTTAGAACACAAGAGTTCAACGGACCTTTGCTCATTTTTAAGCAGCGTTGTAGATGTGAACTCGTCAAAATCGCCAAGCTCAGAGTTCAGATCAACAATGTACGGATCCGGCTCTCCTGCCTCGTGATCAACTCGATAGTTTCCCTGAATTAAGAATGTCAGTAGGGTGCATTCATTGAATATGGATACACACTTGGCGGAAGGCTGCATCGAGATAGTAGATAGTCCTACAGCGAACTTCGATCCGGATTGTGTGTAGAATGATTTCTGCCAATTGCGCATACGTCTTCAACAGTGCACCGAAACGCCTGGTATTTTGTATAGTTAGAAAATGAATCTGATCCTTGGGGAAGGTACCTACAATGCCATCTCATGAGATATAGGTAAGCTGGGTTGGGTGTCTTTAGTGATATCGTGTAGAAAAGGGAAAGATGGGGAAGATATCTCTGACGAGAAAGTAGGATCCAAGTGCGAGGGAGCCGACTTTGGTGAAAGTATATCCTCAGGAGAAGATTTCAAAGCATATAATTCCTGCGTGAACCACGCCTAAGGAAACATGCATCAAAGCAGAACGGATAGGATTAACCGTCCACATACGATGCTTCGATAGAGACTACACAGCGCAGAAATGTTGCGGACGGAGGGGTTAAGATCATCTTTATCTATTGAACATTGAGCCAGGTAACCCATTTCTAGTCGACTTTCTTGTTTGCAGAGCTGCTGCTTGATCACGTGATCCTAATCATGGAAAGTTGATTTAGCCCGCCCCGATGCGGTTGAAAGCGAACTGACCTCTGCCACGAAAAGTTCAGATAAACAGGGGCTTAACTCAGACTTCTGTGCCCATTGCGCAGCAAGTGACGGTGATGAATATCCTTCAATTCCACCTTTGGACACGAGAGCCTGAAAACGATGGCTACACCGTTGATAGAACTGGATGATAACGCCAACGATAAGCCTCGAATATTTTTCGCGGTGGAAAGGTGTCGTGCGAAGCATTGCACACAGCGAGTTGATCAAAGCCATCAACTGCGTAGCTGTCTATGGAAAGCTCAATGGATACAAAGACCAAGAATGTGGACGACGTACCTTGAGAACAGGCCGAGAACTGAAGAAAGTGGACGATATATCTGGCTGGAAGCTGTCTGGAGCTGTTTATAGTCAATGCACATTGTAGTAGTGTTCGCCGTACCGAACCCCTTACCAGAAACCGCATGATGGAACAATAAGGATATCTTCTCCTCCAACTGAGGCAAGTATACTTTGAGAACAAAATTATCCAACACCTCACTCGCAGAGCGTGCGCTCTCCAACCCGTCAGGTAATATGTTTGCGACTCTACCCAGAAAGGTAAGGGTTGGTTGAAACAAAACACTGACATGGAATGCATCTGGTTTGATTAACAAGCGATGGTGTTGTCCAGCGCCAAGGACGCGTTCATCAGATCCAAGGGTCGATAAAGCGCTTTGTACCGCATTCTCCGAAGAACTCTGCACGAGTCCTGGCATGGTATCTCGAAGAACTCGCATGAGCTCATCCTCATGGCTACGAAGGAATTTTATTGATGATTTAGTATCAGTATCCGCAAATCGAAAAATTCCCTGAAGGATGCGTGTCTGAAAGTGCTAATCGTGGTATTGGACAAATACCTTGACCCTGTCTCGTGTAAATCGCCCTTCACGAAGTACTTCATTGATGGAAGTAATTGGATTCCGACCAGTAACGGCATTTTGTTCCTCGTCAGTCAGATAGTCGTTGAGCAGAGTTCGAACCTAATGTTTAGCTTGTCAAAGTTGACATCATTGATGCTCTAAACCAAAAGCACCTCAGCTTGTATGGGCAACCACACATCGGCTATGGGGAAGAGGGTTCCGGGTTTAGCTCCAGAAGAATCTTTGAAATCTCGTCTCTGAAGGAATTGTCAACGTTCAGATATCAAGCGCAGTTGCACTCACTGATCCGATACGGTTGGACACTTCAAATACTACGCGAAGGCCTTGAGTCACGGCATCCAGTTTTGAGTACATTGTCCAAAAAAGGTCTTTCAGGATCTCATGGTCATAATGCTTCGAGATTGACTCCAGCGCAGCAAGGCGCAGACTAGACGGTGTCGTCGACACTCCTTTGGTGAATGTTGCCATATGAACAGAGCTTGTTGTGACAGATTCGTCAGAAGCAAAGATATACCCTCCGCCAGATTTGGATTTTAGGGCAGCAGTAGTAAGAAGGGCTGAACTCCTCTTCGACTCTTCTGCCCGTTCTTCGACCTCGTCGACGGTCGCCTCGATTAGTGAGAAGATCTCGCCTTGCAACCGTTGCATGACGGAATCAAGAGCACTCCCCAGTTTACCTAAGATAGCCAGAGATTCTAGAAGTGTCTCGATATAAGAAAACGAGTCTGCTTCAGGATTGATGTTGGAGTGGCCAAGGGGTAAAGAGTTCGGTACAGCCGTTATACCAAGACTTGAAGACGACGAAACCGATGCTGGTATTAAAACCGATAACTCTTGCGTACTGACACTAGTACGGAATTTAGTATCGTCAAGGTCATAAGACGGGTCATTCGATCGGGTCGCCAGATTGTTAAGGTAACGCGAGAGACGGGTAACTTGAGAGTGCTGAGGAAGCGAAGTTAACGGAACTCCGATAGGATCATTCGGGGCGTTCGCTTGCACTGGTTGGTGCTCAAACTCCACTTTCGGTACTGAGGGGGTTGACTAAGGACAGGAGGCAACACTCTAAGAAGTCGCGTACACATTGATTGGCCAGGTGCATATGGAGCCCACCGAGTGTCACACCAAAATGATTTGAGGTAAAGATGGTTGTGGAGCTCGTCAACTAAGATATCTCGGAGTGCCTGAAGACGATAAGCCACCTGACATGTTGGCAAGACAAACTGCAGAACTTACCGTCTCTTGTCCAAAAAGATATGCCCTCAAGTCTGCAACAGCACCAATTTCTTGCATGTCGGGATTATTAATCAGCTTGAGACTTCGTATGAGTAGGACTGAAGCCTGTATAAGCCGTTTCTCGGATATCAAGGCCTCGAGGGCATCTGGGACAGATTTCAAATGTTCGCTGGGATATGTTTAGCACCCGCGTGCGAGCAGAAAATTGGACGTACATCTGGTCCAAAAGTCGCATCATTTCTTCCAAAGTTTGTCCTCTGGCCCACAATTGAACAAGATCTGCACGTTTGCTACCGAGGGATTCTCTAGTTTCTTGGAGAGCGACACGTGTTTCCTGGACTTGTGCTTGAGCCTGCCCTAGATGGTTTAACAGAGCAGCGTGGTGTGGTAATGCATCAGCGAAAGCTTTATAATGCACTACCAAGCATTCTCAGTTGGAAGACACAGTCTGGAAAGAGTATTACTGACGATCCACCGAGCCCTTTAGTGTTTGTGAGAGCATTTCCTTGGTTTTTCTGAACGAAGACATGCTTTTGCCGATAGAAGTCTCATCGAGCAAGGAGAGGGCTAGATCCACATTGTTGAACTGCGAGTAGTCAGTATCTCCACGGCCGGACTGTCAGCAAATACACTTGCATCAGAGTCAATGACAAACTCCCACTCATCTCTGATCTGGTCCAAGATGGCTACATTCAGTAAGTCAAGGTCGTGATCGCATTGAAAAGATCTCTGAGTTGAACTGACCGTCTATTTCGCCAGTCTTTGCCTTTGTGGGGGGTCTCCTGCCAGAAGGCGTGCGCCCTTTCATTTGGTCGCGAACTCGTAGTAGAGTAGATACTGCTACTACACCATGTCACATGATTTTGCTGACAAACATTATTTGTACTAGTTTTGGCCGTACTCAATATGAGCACCGCGAAAAACGCGTCGTGCAACGCGCGGTATCACCAGCAGCCGTTTTATGCGAGGTCGCGATGACTGACCCAGCATCCCTATTCAGCCCTTTCCAGCTCTCCCCGCTTAGCTCTGTACAGCCAACCACACCTTCCCCTCCTCCTCAGATTAGCATGGCGGCGCGTCGACGACTCCAATGTTACGTAGCTCCCCCGAGGCTTTCCGCATCCATCAAGAAGCTTTACCAGCGACCGCCAGATTATCTCGGAGGTGATCCAGAGTTTGTGCGCGATGACCTCGATTCGGTCATTGGAGAATATCCCTTGGACAGCCGTGGCAAACCTACACATTACTTTGTGCGTTTCAAAGACGGGCTTGCGCGTAGGGTCAGTCACGGCTCCTCTTCGGTATCCCCCCTCTGGAAACCTGAACTTTCTTTAGATTTCTTCTCATGCGTTCCTCCCCAACTACGGCGACCTCGTCGATGAATACCGTACGTTCTAGGAATGATCTTTGCTGTTATCTTCTTACGGCCCCTCCAGAGGACAGAAAGGCACAGGGTCTACTTGACCGCTTTGATCCAGCTTCTGAAAACGTTCATGAATACTCGCGGATGATTGCTAAGATGAAAATCCGCGCTGTCAGTCCCATCTCACCCTCGCGAACACCCTCCGAGAGCGACGTATCCCAGTCCTCTCTTTCCTCTCTTTCCGACCCTTCTCTTTCAGAAGAGGACGACGACAGCAGTGCCGAAGAAGACCCTGCTAGCCGGATTTCAACTCGCAAATCTGCCCGTCTTGCTGTAGGTGACACGAGGCTTATACAAAGCAAACTTCCATTCAGTCCGAAAAAACTTCGCAGCAGTCGCGTACGACAAAGATCAGTTTCTGACTCTGGAGATGACTTAGGCGGGTATGGTCAAGTAGATTCCGATATAGAAATGCTTGTCCCAATCAGACGATCATCTCGCTCTCGGAGGCACGTTCACTTGAGCCTAGTTGAAGATGGAGACTCGGACGGGGATACCTACTACGACGGTTCGCGACATAGATCCACGACACGTGGTACTGGGAATCGACCCGAAAAGAAACGGCCTGCCCCGACCTGCCCTGCGTACGGACATTTTCGTGACATCGGCAATCTTGATTTCGATGCCTACGAAGACGAGGCAACTTCGTCCCTTCGTTCCCATAGAGATATTTGTGAGAAATGCCACAAGGGTCCTGCTCATGAGCAATTGAGGAAACGGAAAAAAGGCAGACGCAAGACCAAAGGTGATGAAGGCGAACCCGATGACGATGAAGACCATATACGTGGTTTAGGAGGTTGGGTTCGATGGTTTGGATTTCTAGGTACACTTTCCCTCGTCTCGCTGATGCTGTTTAACAGCCTCAAATGTCCTGTGGTCGCTCACTGGAAATGTCTTGCTAAAACTCAGAGAGATGAGATTACTCGTGCTGCTCGTACTCGAGATAACAATCGGTCGAGAACACAAGAGGGAGTGGCTACCGAATTACTAGCCGGCGATTCACCGGATCGCAGCGAGCTCGACATAAGCCAGACGACCGAGTTCATCTGTGGATTGTGTATGAAGGGTGGCATTTGCTTGGGATGCTTGGAAGTGGCCATACAGCCCGACCCGTCTCTTGTGAAGCAGCATCCTCCTGGATCATCCTCCCTTGAACCTGCGCAAGGCGATGTTCCCAGCATCAATACGGTCGACAATACATCGCCAATTGCAGACAGAACTTTGTCAGAACTTCCCAAAGAGCTCCTTTTCAGGTGCTTTTCCTGCAAGCGGCTCGCTCATTACCGACATCTGCCCATTCCAGAGCATGCTTCTTGGGCGGATGCAGACCTTGCCACTTATTATCAAGAAGAAAACGATTGGCGTTGTGCAGATTGCGCTTCATATGTTTATCCACTTGATAAAATTCTGGCTTGGCGGCCCTACCCTCCGGGTGTTGTTGAACCCACCTCGGCAAGTCCGCCTGATCCCAAGGCTTCCCTCCCTCGAGAATATTTAGTTAAATGGGCAGACCGCAGCTATCGGCGTACCCAATGGGTACCTCATTTATGGTTGGTTTCCACCAGCCCGTCGAAACTGAAACACTTTCTTGCAAAAGGTTCCAAAGTCCAACTCCTTGACGAACCAGTATCCGATGAGACGCCGATGGATGTCGACAACATTGATGGTATAGACAAAGAACCTATCGCATTTGAACCCAACGCAGTCGTTACACCCGAAATCAGTCCGCCAATCGAGTCCAAGCATATTTCATTAGGTCCTTTACCGGACGCTGAACGGCGAATCCCCCCAGCTTGGAAGACTATCAATCGCGTTCTCGATGTGCGGTTCTGGAACCTCTCGTCAAGCGCTAACGGGAGACATAAGCTGAAGGGTGTCGCTCGTAGGGATCAAGGCGATGGATCATCCCTGAGTGCTCAGCAACAGCTGGAACGCGCCTTTGCAGAGGGTGAACAGCCTGACGAGTCGTTAATGGAAGAATTGGATGACTGGTTATCAAGGACCGGCAAGGATTTATCCGTTGAGTATATGGACGAGGTTACATGGGTGTTCGTTAAGTGGGAGGACCTTGGGTATGAGGAAGGTTAGTATCCAAACTTGTACGCGGTTACCATCTCACTTTTGGAACAGCGACGTGGGATTCCCCACCTCGCCGCGGGGAACTCGGGTATGGCGCCTATGAACACGCGTTCCAGCGTTTCATTGATTCTCGGAAAGTTCACGTGAAAAAGACGCGAAAAGAAATTGATCTAATGGAGGCTCGTGTCGAGAATGGTTACGGCGCCTTTGCTCTCAAACGAGACCTTGAGGAACAACCTGATCTCGGACAGAGTAATCAACTGAAGCTTATGAAATTCCAAGTTTGTGCACTTGCTTTGTTGAAACGCGTTGCTCATAAGCTTACAGATTGACGGGTATAACTGGCTTTGTGACAACTGGTGGAATCAACAACCGTCTATATTAGCTGATGAAATGGGTTTGGTTCGTCAGTCACTGCTCTCTTTCTGCCCGTCCTGAACCCCTTTCCGTTCTTCTCCTGTAGGGAAAGACTGTTCAGATTGTCACGTTTCTCGGAACAGTAATCGAAAAGTTCGGCGCGGGTCCTGCGCTTGTTGTTGTCCCAAATTCTACAATCACCAATTGGGTTCGAGAATTTTCGCGCTGGGCTCCCAAACTCAGGGTGGTGCCCTTTTTTGGGGAAGCCAAGTCGAGAGATGTTATCATGCGATATGAACTATTTCATGAACCACGACGTGAACCGAAGTACCATGTTCTTGTCACCACATATGAAACGGTTACGAACCCAAAGGATTTCACTTCTGTCTTCAAAAGTGTTGGCCGTTGGGAGATCCTTGTGATTGATGAGGGTCAGCGTCGTAAGTGTTTTTCTAGCAGCTATGATTGTTGTTTTGATTCTTTTCCAAGTCAAAAACGATAACAGCGTGCTCTTTAAAAAGTTAAATGAGCTGAATCCAATCCATCGCATCATCATGACAGGGGTCAGTCAAATTTTTTGTATCTCAATTTTTTGCTCAAACATCTTTTCCAGACGCCACTGAACAACAATATCCGCGAACTATTCAACCTGATGAATTTCCTTGATTGCGATAATTGGCAGGATTTAGAAGCACTTGAGAAGGAATATGAAGAGCTGAGTGAAAACCTAGTGCGACAACTGCACGTAAGATTAAAACCGTACTTCCTTCGCCGCATCAAGAGCGAGGTGCTCCAGCTCCCACCCAAGGTATCTATATCCCCTTCCGAGTATTGTTTACTGAACACCCATGTGGTCAGAATGAGGTCATCGTGCCACTTTCGTTGACACCTTTGCAAAAAGAAATTTATCGATCAATTCTCAGTGAAGTTTCAATGTAGTGTGTTGATTGGGCGATTAACTCCATCTCAGGCCAGAATTTAGACATTCTCAGGCACCTCACCCAGGCGATGACTGTTGAAGCGGGTCGTGCAGGGATCTCCAAGACAAATATGAACAACATGCTGATGCAGTTGCGAAAGTATGTGTTCGTGCGACTTTCTTTGATTATCCATGAATAGTGTCAGGTGCATCCAACACCCATACCTTATTTCGGATGATATCGAACCTCGTAATCTTGAGCCGCACGAAGCGCATGAGAAACTCATTGACGCTAGTGCGAAGCTTCGCCTACTGAAATCACTATTACCGAAGCTCAAGGCAAGAGGACATCGAGTACTCTTATTCAGTCAGGTAAGGCTCGTTATTCGCGTAGTCCTATTGCCTTTGATTTTTTCCCCCAGTTCGTCATTGCCCTCGATGTCATCGAAGATTTTTTAAGAGGGGAGAACTACAAATACCTTAGACTCGTAAGGATATCAGCTTTCTGAGCTCACCTTTAGATTGCCCTTTGTTCCAGGACGGTGAAACGAAACAAGGAACCCGACAGAAGAATATGGACGAGTTCAACAGGCCAGGTTCAGAGCATTTTATATACCTGTTGACCACTCGTGCGGGTGGTGTTGGTATCAATCTGTACACGGCAGACACGGTGATCATATATGACCCAGATTTCAATCCACATCAGGTCGGGAAATTTATTCCTGTTTGAGTCGTCTTGCTCATGACTACATACAGGACCTTCAAGTATGAAGATATTTACCCCATCTCGTCACACTCTAAATATATATCCAGGCAATTGCTCGCTCACATCGTTATGGTCAGCAAAAGACATGTCTCGTGTTCAAACTCATGGTGAAAGACTCTGCTGAAGGTAAGTACTAGCAGTGTTTTGAACCCTGTCCGTGTCTGACGCCTCGCAGAACGAATCATGCAAGCGGGAAAGAAGAAGCTAGTCCTCGATCATCTGATCGTACAGAAAATGGATGACGAAGAGAATGGCAGCGATGACCTAAGATCAATCCTCACCTTCGGTGCCAAGGCACTCTTTGAGGAAGGGGACCAGGGTTGGAAAGATATTGTATGTGAGTAGTATTCGACTCTTCTTGCGTATTCCAGCTGAGTTGTCACGTCTAGACACTGATAATGACCTTGATAAGCTCATTGAGCGAACAGAAGTCGAAGGCGAAGATGGAAATAATGCCGGCGATCCTGGTCTCAAGTTCAACTTTGCTAAGGTATGGGCGGCAGAGAAGGACACCCTAGAAGAAATTGCGGATGCCGTGCCCGACATTGACCATGGAGATTCGTGGGCCAAGGCGCTAGAACGAATAGCTGCCAAGAGGGACGCTGGCAAAGAAAAGGAAATGACGGGTCGAGGGGTTCGTCGGCGGGCTGCTGCTGCTTTCCCGCAGGTTTGTCCAAAAGGTTTGCGTCGTATGCGATGGTTGATTTGTATTCTGCAGCAACAATTCGACTTTTTAGAGGATCCCGAAGACTATCCTGTGAAGGGAAAGGGAAAAGGGAAAAAGAAGGGTCGAACATTGAAATCTGGGGCATCATCGGATTCGGATGCATACGATCAACGTGCAGGTGATGAAACCGATGCGACAACGGAATCTGGGGACGTCGATCAAGAAGAACTCACGTCGGATCCTTTAGTGTCTAAGAAACAATCGCGCAATCTACCCGCTCCATTTTCAACAATACAACCTGGATCAACACCAAATCGCGACCATCAAAAGTGTGGTCTTTGTGGATCTAGCCATGGCCCTGGTGCCTGCGGTATGATGAGTAGTTCCTCAAACCTCATAGAGTACCGGGAAATCCTGCTGAATCACGGTGATGATGAGCCATGGGAATACAGAGTGCGTGTCAAACTTTCTATCTCGTGAAGTTCGTGTTGAAGAAACACGGACAGAGAGCCGCAATCGAGGCCATAGAACAGACTCTTTATGATCGAGGCCAAGGTCATCTGTTAGTTGGACAACCTCTCAAACTGGTCTCCAGACCGGGAACCGCCTTAATGAGCACGAAAACCAACGATTCAAGGAAACGTGTCAAAGCCGCCGATTCAGGAATATCTCATGAGCACAACCAGACGACACTACAGGAAAGCATCATGGACAGACACCC
>JBBPPV010000023.1:0-17532 GCA_038092115.1 Leccinum brunneo-olivaceum
ACCCCGTTCCCGTTCGTACACGTCGAACCCATTCACGGAATGCTGTTCGAGACATGATATTCCGGAATTGTATCCATCGCGCGCAGTGCGAGAATACCCCACAGTATCCTCGAGCTACTGAAAGACAGGACAATCCGAAAGGATGGACTTGGGCTGTCTGGACCTACCTTGTATCATCTCTGTTATCGAGTTAAATCCTCTCGATGTTTATCTCACTACACACTTGAATACGATGGGCGTCGTTGATGGTGACCAACTTGATGCATCGGTGACCGCAAATCCAGGGCAAGGGTACGCGCTTAGATATCTATCATGAAATCAGCACCACAGGTCCCGCCTTCTCTGCGGACAGCCCCATTCGATCACTGATATATCAATCTAAACAGGCGAGTACTCACGATGGTAATCAAAAAGACATGTTATGAGCGTCAAGTGAGTCGATCGAATCGTACGAACTCAATGCCGTTGAGCGCTTCTCATGCGCCTAGTAAAAAGATAATCAGCCCCTCATCCTAGTCCAAGTAAAATGTCCCAATTACAAGTACCTTTCAGTGAAACTCCAACAGAGACACAGGAATCACAAAAAACGGTGAAGGTTCGGGAACTCGGCACGTCCTCGCATCGTACGACACATGCTCACCTTCACGGTTAGATGCGCCATGTCGTCTTTATCGGGGAGACCGGTGCAGGCAAAAGCTCGGTCATCAATCTCTTCGCAGATCAAGCGTGTGCGACGACGTCTCCTGATGCGATGCCGTGTACGCGCAACATCGCTCCGTACGAGGCGTCAATCCAGGAGAGAACGTACACGTTGTGGGATACCCCTGGCCTGAATGAAGCATTGCGTTTTGGGATATTCAGGCGATCTACAAGGTTGCGATCCCTCAAGAGGTTTCTCCAAGAGAGACATCAACTTCAGCAGCTTGATCTCCTTGTGTTTTGTTTCAGGGGAGGCAGGGCTCATGAAGGCATGTCGAGAGCTTACAAGCTCTTTGGCGAAGAAACGCGTCGGATTGGGGTTCCAGTGGTGCTCGTCATTACTCAGCTCGAGAAATACCAGCCTACAATGGACGCATGGTGGCAGAATAACGAAAGGGAACTTGAGAAGATGGGGTTAGTATTTGACGGACACGCATGCATCACTTGCCTGTCATCCAACCATCGCACTTGGGCATCGCGTCAAGACATTCGTTCCCTGATCTCAACAGAGTATCGACGACCTCCGTCCGTATTATCCAGTCAGGAGTATCTAACGAACAGCCGAAATTGTGTGGTGTGTTGACACTGCAAGACTTGGTAGAC
Source organism: Leccinum brunneo-olivaceum (assembly GCA_038092115.1). NCBI lineage: Eukaryota > Fungi > Basidiomycota > Agaricomycetes > Boletales > Boletaceae > Leccinum > Leccinum brunneo-olivaceum. The sequence goes on from JBBPPV010000023.1 coordinate 1,303, forward strand.
CCGGAGAAATAAATATCAAGTCGTGTTCCGGTTTACATCTATGGAATTACTTGTAGTCAATGATTTTAATCCGAGGTGTATTAAACATCGAAATGCCCCGATCGAAAACCAATCAAACTAGTCCAACTTGGGTCCAGCAAGTCTAACGCTCTCCTGGACATCTTCCTCGTACAACTTGAACGCTCTCTGGAACATGCTCCCGAGTTTGCGAACCTCTCTCTCAAAGGCTTCCTTGTCAGCCCAAGCCAAGCGAGGGTTGAGAAGTTCGCGAGGAACGCCTTCGATGCTAGTAGGAATCTGGAGCCCAAAGACACCAAAGTTCTCGTATTCGGCATTGAGGAGTTCACCAGAGTGAACGGCGTCGACGATGCGGCGAGTGACCTTCAATGGGCAGCGTCTGCCAGTGCCGAACTTGCCACCGGTCCATCCTGTGTTGATCAACCAGCAGGACACATTGTGTTGCGCCATGCGGCTCGCCAACATCTCTGCATAACGGCTCGGCTAATCGTCGAGTCAGGATCAATCTAGGAACTAGGGACAATTGACGACGTACGTGAAGAACAATAAAGGGGGCACTATAGCACGTAGAGAACGTCGGGATCGGCTCAAGCACGCCGTCTTCTGTACCCGGGGTCTTCCTATTTGCTAGCGAGTCAACATCTGTCATATGATGACCCATCAACGAGTAGACTTACGAGGTGTACCCGGCAAGGAAGTGGTAACTGGCTTGCTCGGGAGACAGCTTGCTGACTGGGGGGAGAACACCAAAGGCGTCGCAGGTGAGCATGATAATATTGTTGGGTTGCCTTTCAACCTGGCATGGAACCTTGGCGTTCGGGATGTATTCGATAGGATAGGCGCAGCGGGTGTTCTCCGTGATGCTGACGTCATCATAGTCCGGAACACGAGAAACGGGGTTGTAAACGACATTCTCGAGAATCGATCCGAAACGGATGGCATTGTAGATCTCGGGCTCTTTCTCTTTGGAAAGGTTGACACATTTGGCGTAGCAACCGCCTTCGATGTTGAACACACCGGTGTCGGACCAGACATGTTCGTCATCGCCAATGAGCAATCGGTTCGGATCGGCAGAAAGGGTGGTCTTGCCAGTACCGCTGAGACCAAAGAAGAGTGTGACATCGCCCTTGTCTATGCCCACGTTTGCGGACGAATGGAGGGACAATTGACCAAACTTGACCGGCTGAAGATAGTGCATCACGGAAAAGACACCCTTCTTCATTTCACCTGCGTATTCGGTACCAAGGATGACCATTTCCATGCGCTTGAAGTTGATTTCGACAGAGGTGGTGGAAGACATCCCCTTTGTGAAACGATTCGCAGGGAACTGTCCGGCATTATAGATGATAAAATCTGGCTCGCCAAAGTTGGCGAGTTCTTCTTCCGTGGGACGGATCAACATGTTGTTCTGTGTTCCCATCAGTTATCAGACATGAGCCCCGGATTACGGCAAGACGGACCATGAACAGTGCATGATAGGCACGGGCACAAATGACTCGGACCTTGATGCGGTACTTGGGATCCCACTGAGAAAGAAAAAAAAAAGGTGAGCGGGCCGGCAGCGGACCAGAAGAAGATACCCACGCCCGCGAAGCCATCAAAGACGTAGACATTGTCGCGGGTGTTGAGATAGTCGATAGCACGTTCACGGTTGATCTCAAAAGTGTCTGAGATTCGTCAGAGAGGATTGGCGGGACGAGAGGTGACTCACGCTCGTCCATTTTTATGTTGACGGAGCCCCACCAGATCTCATCCTTGGAGGTGTCCTCGTAGACGATGCGCTTGTCCTTGGGGCTTCTGCCTGTCTTCTTTCCGGAGAAGTTGATCAAGGCACCGGATGAAGAGATGATGGCGCCTTCGTTGCGAATGGCGTCTTCGTAGAGCTGTGCTACGGGAGCATTGCGCTTTAGCTGAATACGGTCCATGTCGAAACCGGCCTGCGAGAAGTACTCGAGGTCACGACCGATGACTAGAGTGATGGTGAGACGGCGATGACGATGGGAGGTAGAGCTCACGTTTGCTAGACAGTTCGTTGTCGTAGGATTGTGCATAATGGCGGTGGAGGATGTGGGGGGTGACATAGGGCGTCTGGTGGTGAGGGAAAACCATGTTGAAAGAGAAAATGGACTGGAATGAAGTGTATATAAGGGGGGGGCGGATGATCCGTGCGTTTCGGAGATGGTGCGGCACTCACTCGTCGGTATTGTCGGCTGAGGGACTTCAAGGGATGGGTAAACTTGTAGCGTTTTATAGCACTCGCCAGCCACAGAGTCATCCCATAATCTCCCGATACCCTTCGCGACTCTTTCCGTCCGTGCTGTCTCCCAGTGTCACTCGTGCTATCATTTATGCTGTACAACCAAGTCGTACCAAGTGACACAGTCGCCCTCAATTGCCGGTTCGCTCCGATAGAATTATCACAAGTAAATATCCGATGGGAGGGTAGTAGGGAAGACAAGTGACCGTCGAGGGCTGACACACTAAAGCCGCCGTCAATGACACCTATCCACCGCTGCCCGGTTCAAGACTTGTCTCGGACGCAGTCGGATGACCACTTCACCATTCCCAGCTCATCTACACTATTTTAAGGTGGCATCGCCGAATGACGGGTCATGCGACTATCATCATTCTTACTCGGATGGAACAAGTATCACGTTGCGCTTCGAAATCTGTCCGTGACAGCACTGCCAAATCGTATTCGTAATGGCACGGTGCATTTGCATCAGAATCATGGTAAAGTATAGGAAGGACATGGTATCAAGACAATATACGAAAAAGAGAGTTCGAGGAGCGGAAAACAAACCTTCAACCATGTGTGGCATTTCCAGCACTGGTGGAAGCTGTCGTAGACGACCCATTGCTAGTGCTAGATGGTGTAATACTCGGTAGAGAGGAGGATGCGCTCAACGACTCAGCAGCCAAAGATAGGTCTCCGAGGGACAAAAGACCCAAATTATAATCCGTCACAACGTGCATTTGGTTGACATGCAACCATGGAATTGGGTACCCATTCACACCCATTCTATCACATATGCGTCAATAACCATCCTATAATCAATCTCGTCGCAACGCACCTTGTCGTCGAAACTGCTTGAACGTCCATGTAGCCCAATGGAATAATTCCAAGAGATGCCACTGCGCCCTGCGTGAGAACCACGTTCGAGAATGTCCCGCTGTTCACCGTATGTCCGGGAGGGATGACAAAGTTGCTAAACGCCTGGTCAAAGTGGGCATAGATCTCCCCGTTTACAAGACCGTCCGCCTGGACAAATTCAATCACGAGGTCGGCCCCCAGAGGATTGTAGATCTAATTCGCACGTTGATCAGCAGTTTGCATATCCCTAGTGGAACAATCTCTCACGTCAAAACTTAGTTGGACCTCGTTCGTCAGCAGGGTGCTCAAGGAGATGGTGGCATACAAATGTGTTATGATGGGTGGTACGTTCAATCCTGGAGCAAGCATCAATTCCAAAGTACCAATCATCGTTTGCTATAGTCACCGGTCACGCTGGTATGAAGCGTCACTCCTTCAAGGGCCGGATTCAGCGAAGCAAAAGGTGAACTTGCGCCATCTCCTTGCACCGTCAAGGGAAGAACCTCGCCAGATTGTACAAAGCTTGTCAGGAATGATTCTGCAACCGTATCATTCGCTTCAGCAGGTTCATAATGGAATTCCCCAGCCATGGTGTTTTCGCCAGGAACCAGATTGAATGACTGTGCATTATTCAGGACAAAGGAGCATCGTGTGAGCAGCAAGCTCACGTTAAATGCAGCGCGCCCAATCATCACATTTTCGTAATACACGGGAAGAGCGATATCCACCGTTGACAGTGAGACGTTGGAAGGGTTATTCATCACAGTGGTGAGTGGCGAAATGATATACTGATCACCATTAGTACCGCCACTGCCCGTGATGCTCACATTACTGATGGCGGCTGTGCCTCCAAAAGAATTGATACCTGTATAGAGCACGATAAGATGTCAATTGTAAAACGACAACTGCATTACCTTGCAGAGTGGAGCTAACATCAAACGGAATGCCCGAGATAGGTACATCGCCAATAGATGTCTTGGCTATCACATCAGCGGTCCCGCTGAGCTCAAACGTTGCTGAGCTCTTATCAGTAACCTCAGCAAACATTGCCTCGAACGCGGCATCATTGAGCGACACAAGCGGGACATTGTGGAAGCTGATGGGAAGAATTGCAAGGTTCCCTGTTGAGACGCCACCGATGGCGTCAGATGACGGGAGATCAAGCTAGACTGAAAATTAGCTTTGTCATCACTGGAAATTCCATTGCGCTAACAGATGCCGCAGATACTCCTCCTGCGCCAAGAGTCATATTGACTGCGGATTGAACGACCTGCAGGGAGAAACCAAAGGGGTTCTTATATTCTGCGACAGTGTTGTTAGACCCCGACAACGGAGCAAACGACTCTTGCTGGGTTTCTATTATTAGGCTGAGGTCCGTCAACGCAATGGATTGGATAATCTATTTGGGGGTTTAACGAGCGAGGGAACCTCTTTCTCACCACTGCACTCACATCAAACTTCTTGCCAGGAAGAGTGACTACAAGGGTGAGCGTACGGAATGCATCGCTCAGCCAAGTGACAGGTGAATTTGCTCCCGTCGGTTGGACTGATTCTCCTGTCACACTTAATGTTATATTGTCCGCTGCAAGATACTCCGAGAAAAGTTGTCCAATTGCATTCAAGCCATTGCCACTCTGAGGAACCATGCGACCCGTGAGGTGCGAAGTAACCTGTCCCTCTGGAGGAAGCACAAGGTCTGTGGCACTCAACGCTAAGGAATCATTAGAAGACCGCGTACATTGCACAAAGGTAAAAAATCTCACGTCCAATCAAGGTGTTGGCGAAGTACGCCTGGAATGTGACAGTGCCCATATCAATGCCGAGTTCTGAAAGTGGGTCAGGAACAAGGATAAAAAGAGTTACTACACAACATACGGGCAGGTGACGGGATAACTGAATCGGTACTGATCGTTATGCCTCCTGCCGGATCATCGGACGGAAGCTGGAAATTACTGATAGTCACTCCAGGCAGATTATCAAAGGCTTTCAACGTAATGGTCTTCGTCAACGACACATTGTCAAAGATGGTCCCCAGAGCAGTCACCCGAAGGCTAGACGTAGAAATGGTCCAGTCAAAGCTTGGGTTGTGGAGCAAGTAGGTTGCAAACGAGGTGAATCTGTACAGACTTTTGTCACAGGAGGTGCGGGTACTGCGGGGTGACCTACTCTGTCTGGTCTGTAATGACAAGCGTTCCTTGAGTGGCATAGTTTTGAACACCAGTATTGGCAGCAGCACAGACTATAATCCGGCTGAGATGGAGTGAAAAGGAGGAATTCAAGCTAACAGCTCACCAGGAGGGAGGGAAATGGTCGCAATATCATTTCCTTGCCAATTTACGCTAAAATTGCCTTAGCTAGGTATTCGTGACAAATGCACCCGACATACGTGACCGGATCAACGAATTCAATCAATGCATCAAGTGGCCCGACGTTGGTCAAAGAACCTTGGAGAGCCAGGTCAAAGCCGTTATTCGAAATGTGCCTATGTAAAGATAAATGAACACACGACTAACAGCCATAAAGAGGAGACGTACGTGATATTAGCCTCAGAGAATGTAAGAATGGCGCCATTCACCAGATCTTGTGCTACTGGTGCAGCAACCGCTCCGATGAGATATAAAGCAGTCTGATCAGTCTAGAGGGGCGTCGGCATGCATTTAACCAGATAGGTCACTTTTCTTACAATCGCTGCCACTCCTTTTTGCAAGAAAGCCAGGCTCGTCGCATCTGCAACGAAACGTGAACATCCGAAGAGCCAGGGAGATAATCAGCGTACAGTCATCCAGCTCTAACGAGGAGACAATTGCCAGATCAACTTGCAGGCCTTTCAAAGCGTTGAGGATGGCGTCATCAAAATCAAACTGGTTCCCGCTGCGCAGAACGTGAGAAAAGTCAAGTCAAGTCAACTTGTGCTTACCTAACGCAAGTTGGACTAGTAGTATCGACGGAAGTATTGACCTAGGAATTACCAGTGAACATCGGTTTGTACAAGACTACAACTCGGGTGTGCGCACGGGTGGACGGAAGTTGGGATTATCAATAACCAACTGGAACAACTGTGTCAAAGGTCCAAGATCCACATTGTGCTCCTGCGCTGAGATCGTAATCAACTCGATGATCGTCAACGGATCTAGGTTGAAATTGAATGGAAGGTCTGGCGATGTGATGTTACTGTGACCAGGCGCGTGGATTGGATTCGAAGACACATCAACGTTATCGATGGCCCCAACAGTCAAGTTCTGGAATGTCGCCGTAGCCGTGACCTTAAGCAAGTTAATGCTTGCCGTGAAGGGATTTGCAAGGGTGAAGGAAGTGGATGCAATCCCTGTCCGTACAATGTCGGTTGGAAATTCCAGAGTGGCGGTATTGATGAGGTTCTGATGCAACGCAGGAATGGTGACAGGGGATAACTTGATCTCAGACAAAGCCAGTTGTAAAGATTCGATCGGAGTAGAACTAGTTGTCCCAAGGATAACAGTGTTCGAATCAATTCCTTGAAGATAGTTCTCCAGCATTGTCTGTCCCGCAACAGTCTGAGAACTACCCTGCGGCGAATATAGCACGTCTGGTAGGGTATAAGTGCCGAGATCTTACTCTTGTAGAATAACCTTACCGGTTGGGTAACCAACGGAACCTGGCTGTATGATCATGTTGTACTGAACAAAGGATTAAACTATTGACGTCGATGTGAACAAAAACCCCCACCAAATCAGCAGATCCAATTGTCTCTCCGCTGATTACAGAGTCAATCAAGAGATACAATGGCAGGCAGTTGAATGTGCTTACTCGAATTGCAAGACGAAAGAGACGTCCCCGGTACCTGAATGCAAAGTAAGTGATTCAGTAGGAATAGACGTGTGAAACGTTACCGATTGTCAAATTGCTGGAAGACAAAGTTTGTCAGTCGTGGTACAGCCAATAATACGTGTCCCACTCACCTGGGGTTGTAAAGAGTTGTGTCGACTTTGATCAAGAGGTAGTCGGAATACCCATGATTGACGTCTAGATTGGCCACAGTAGCTGGTTTAGCCACGAGGCCCTGCAGACCAGCAATGGACGAATCGACGGAGAATTCGATGTCTGATAGTGACAAAACTCCGACAGCGGTGGAAGCGGCTGCATTGGCAGCTCCAGACAAGGCAAGTGTTTGCGCGTTTCCAAGCGTAGTTGCAGCAAGGAAGTTGTCAAAAACGAGATGCTGATCTGCAAAAACGGCGAAAGGTACATCCGAAAAAGTTAGGTAGATAATGCGGGACTGTACGTCGGTGGTGCTTGGCGCTTCGGGAATGACAAGTTGAGCGAACGATTGTCCATCGAAGCTGACTGTGATGTTCTGTGACAAGGACACGATGTCGACCGGGAAAGCAAACGGAAGAGCGAATGCAGCAGTGGTATCGTTGCTGCTTGACATCGGTTCGTATGCTGAGGCTTCTGTGAACAGTAACTTCATTTGCTCCAAGGTAATTGATTGTATAATGTTGAGTTTGCCCTGGTTGGGTAATGCAGTCACGACTTGGAGAGTCTGTATTCCTTCATTGAGCCAGGTGACCTTGATGTGTTTCAGCATCGGGGCAAACTGAGATTGTTATCGAGCCTACATCAGTCGGACCAGCACTTGTTCCTTGGACTGTAACTTGGCTGTCCCTTCCATGAATGAAGTTATTGAAAATCGCCGACACGGCGGCCAAGCCTTCGGTGGTGTTCTGTGGGATGAGCCGGCCAACAAGAGGCAACGATGTCGTAGAATGGGGAGCGAGCGTGACAGACGACGAAGACGATACGGGAGCGATCTCGATTCCGCTAGCATAGGTATAGAAAGAGATGGAACTCAACTCAATACCAACTTGCGAAGGCTATAAAGCGCGTCATGGTTGGCCATCAAATTTCTAATAGCGAGCATTCACACACGTTTGTCACTGTAGATTGGATAGTCAACTGGATGCCACCAGCGGGGTCATCGGCGGGTAAGTTGAACGAGTCGATTGTAACACCATCTTGCAATCCGTTGAATCCTTTGAGAGTAACAACCTTGGAAGATAGTAAAATCCCAGGAACTTGGATGCCTGCAATATCGGTTTTGAGGTACAATTTCTTGTTCAGTATATCAGGACCTACCAAGAGCGCTAACTAATAAAATAAATAAGTGCCCATTCATATGCAACTAACGGTCTTACCAGTGAGATTCTCTCCTGAAATTTCCCATTGGAATGACTCCTCGTTGAGTAGCACCTTGGTAAAGCTTGCAAGCACGTCAACATCCGCCACTTCAAAGGTAGTCTGGACACTGAGTGTGGCCCCAACATCACCCACGACATTGACGTCATCCATATTCATTGTTCCAAGAACCTGACCATTCCAAGAAACGGTCAAACCATTACCAAAAGAGATGGTTGCGTCAACTGAAAAGTGGTCAGTATGCCCGACTATGGCATCGGAGGAACTGCTTCACAAGGTCCTGCATTTGTGATGCTGCCGTTAAGCTGGGTTTCTAAGGGCTGTGAGGCTAATTTCTAGACTGTAGGAAAACCAAGATTACCGAAACTAGTTTGCTGGGGATTCGCAATGACGACAGTGTCAATGCTAGCGAGTCGCAAAGTCAATGACAATAAATCATTCAGTGGTCATTGTGCATACCCAAGCACGCATCCCGAAACAATTTTCTGCACAATAGGTTGCGCCAAGACAGGTAAAATAAGATTGAGACTACTGTCAGTTGCAATAGGAACGCTGAGTTGAGTGTAATTCAGAGTTGTTATATATTCGCCTAAACACAAGGATCAGGGATCCAAAAGTGGAGACAAAACGGCAACGCACCAATCGTGAGTTCTGCAGACATCTGGACATCAGAATGCAACTGCTTGAAAGCCGTGTCGACGAAGGTAGGAAGGTTGAAGCTACTGGGGAACTCGTTCAGCTCAGGAAGTCAAATCACTGTTCGTTCGTACGTATATATATTGCTCCTACGACTGACTGGAGTCGAATCTGCGTTTGTGGTTGCGACATAAGAGTATCCACCCAATGCTACAATACCATCCAAAGGTGTCGGATCGAGGCCAGCCTGTACGGCGAGAACACGGGTGAGAGTAAACAACATTGGAGGGTCAAAATTCATGTCGAGGTCCAGTGGCGGAGATGTTGTTGTTGATTTTCCAGCAGCGGAGAAATTGGTGCTTGTCTGGATGGTTCCAAGAGCAAGTCCGTGAGATGTAACAGAGGAAGTGATCTGGGTGATTTCAAGGCCTGCTGTGAATGGGTTGACAAGATCCACAGTAACCTGGCTAATATTATTCTCGTGGAAGGTCGTTGAGAGTACTGACAAATGATCAAAAGTCCGTACAAAACCGAAGTCCGCCTGCACCTACTTTCCAGTGAACCGCTGGACACTAGACTTGAATTCAACCCAGGTAAAGTCGTGGAAATGTTCAAACTTTCGAAAGCGAGCAACAAAGAGTCCACCTGCGTGCTACCACCGAACCCAGTAATGGCAAGTTCGACATCTATGGTACCATTGAGTATGAAACGAAAGTTTTCAAAGAAATACCTGACCAGTGCCGCCGACGAAATCATTGAGTGTTTGCATTCCTTGGGGACTATTGTTTGGCTGGAATAAGACATCGTTAGGCACACGCAGACGAAACTCTCAATGGCACTAAGTCACCTCAAAGTTTGATGTGGAGGACAGTGAATTGTTCCCCATATATAGTGTTAAATTAGGCATCAAGGCGGTACCGAGAACAGCACCACCTCTCTGTAATTGAAGAACTGAGATGATGTGAAAAACTCCCCGCTCCTGATGATCTCTAGGAAAACTCACTCAGATCACCCGTGGCCAATTGAAGGTTCGACGGGTTAACAATATGAACTATGAGGAAAAATGAGCGTGGTCTATGAGTGGTGTTTGCATTACCAACCAGCGATGCCAAGAATCAGGGCTTGCTGAGTGCCACCCAAGACGTCTACAGATTCAATGGTAGTGAACCCTTTTAATCCCTGAAGACCGGCTAGACTCGTAGTGACATTGACTTGGATAGGAGCGAGTGTGATTTGGCCGATACTCGTGCTCGCCACAGCGGACGAGTTGCCTACCATCAAAAACTCGGTAGTTTGCGAGTCCGTAAGTTCCATGTCTTGAATAGATGGCATAAGAAACGAGCTACCGAAGAACAAGAGCTTGAACATACTGAATGCAGAGAATGACGCATGCTCTGCGTCCGACGCGTTGAGAAACCCGCCCGAAATGACGATATTGATCTGGCCCTGAGTGTCTGTCGGTCCTAAGATGTTGATGGATGAAGTAGAAGCACCAAGGGGCTATGTAAGCAAGTCAATAAGATGGTAACAGACAGACGAGTCATGTAGTGCACCGTGGAAAGGCCAGCAACATTCGAACCATTCTTGACTATATTGAACTGATTCTGAATAGCAGAAATTGACACGTTGAACCCGAAAGGAAGTTCTATATTCAAACGTATTCGTGAGTTCTGATCACAGAAAATTATGATTTTCTTCACCCATAGAAGCGCGAACCGAGTTGCTGTCAGTTCGAGGAGTCCATGCGGTTTCTGGTGTAAACGTAAGTGCTAGAGTGCCGATGTCGATGGAACGAATTGGGTTGATCGGCGCTGCAGACTGGAACGGAACGGTCAGAGTGAGGCTTTCGATACCCTGGCTAAGCCAAGATATTGCTGTTCCATCAGATTGAGTTGTAGATTTCCCAGTTGCAAGGACAGGTGAACTCTGATGGTTGAGGAAATTGGTGAACAGTTGAGAAACCACAGCAAGATCAGAGGTAGTGGTTTGAGGAACGAGAACACCACTAAGTGTGATACTGTTATTTCCTGGGGACTGATGAGGGGCATAAGCACCATTTTGGGTCATAGGAAATGAAGAGTACCAAATTGGTGTTTGGTCCTGATCCGCTGCCTAAATAAACACCCAGATAGGAAAGATCGAAAACCACGGTTCCAAGATCAAGCGAAAACGGGCTAAGGTGCTGTTTTCAGTGGTTGTGATGGTACAAGTTGGAACGGATGAACCTTGGATTGTTGAGCTGTGTGACTGTGACAAAATTGATGCCTCCGGCGGGATTGTCACTGGGCAACTGTAATTCTTCCAATACGACATTTCCGGCAAAATTGTTGGTTCCTACAGGAGATGGGATGAGAAATTAATTGGGGAAACGAAGTGCGTCACTCGCCATTAATAGTAACGAGTTTGTTGAATGATATACCGTGGGCGGTGGGAAATTTTTCTGCCTGAACGCTGAGGTCGTAATTTTCGAGTTGCCAAGTGAAATTCTGAGAGGTGATCATTGCAGCGGTGAAACGGCCAAAGGCATTTTGGTCTGTGATGTAAAAGGTGGTGGTATCGTTTATGTTGGCGCGCTTATTTTTAGCATACAGGGTGGACAGCTGCATATAACCGAGGGGAACCTTTGTAGATCCATCCAACCAACTGACGTTTACCGGAGTCGGAAAGGATATGACGGCAGAAAATATGCCGGTATGGGCGACCTGATGAAGTATGACCGGATGATGGATAAAAGAGAGGGTTTACGTACGGTTCCTTGCATGAACAATTGGAAACTGAGATATAGTGGAATCAGAGTCAATGTAGGGAGGGGAAGAAGAGAGTGGACTTGCGATGAATTAGTGGGACTGGTTATGGCGGCTCCGGTTATATTGAGCGTGGTCTTGTTGACAACATCCTGGATGATGGCTTTGATGACAGGGAACAAGATGATGAATAGCAAGGCTATTCCGAGGCAGATCCCTGAGATGATGAACCAGCGACGCTTGTAGAGGGGAGGTTTGTGTGGGGGATTCTCGGCCTCGATGGGGGCTGACTTGTCCTGGTCTGGAGCACCTGCCAGAAGAGCAGCATTGGCTAGAGAACATGATGGGTGGTGAGATGGAAAAGAGAGAAATAAAAGACTCGGACCTGGGAGAGACGCGAGATCGTCTCCGGTGACCTGATCCATGGGAGGAAGAGAGAGAGAGAGAGAGAGAGAGGAATCTTCCATACATACATATGTACATGAGATCACGCGGGTCGTCAGTGTACCACATGATCAAACGACCAAATCAGTCAAATTCATATCTCAATGTGACGACATACATACCTCGTCCGACCTGACGAAGTAAATCAAATCTTACAACTATGACTAGTCTTCCTCTCTTTGCCCATCATGTACCTCCCTTTCTCCATTACGAGTTGTCGTGTCTCCAGATGCAGATGGCGAGCCCGACGTCCCTGTATCTTCGCTAGCAGTTGAACCACGTCGTGCCACTCCACGCGACCGTGTCGTGCGGCGTTCTCGTTTCTTCTCTTCACCTTCTTTACCTCCTTCTACAACGGGTGATGTCCTATTCGACAGACCCGGTGATCCCTCCTCTCTGCTCAAAGCGCGTGTGCAAGACAACCCAGACGATCTTGCATGACGTGGGCGCTTCGCGGGGTACGTCGCATCCCCGTCCTCTGTGTCCCTCCGTCGTCGCCTTCCACCTGGCCCACCTCCCCGTCTGCGGCGTGAACCTGCCTTTTCCCTTGCCTCCGTTTCAGGTGTAAGCGTCTCCGCGATAAGAGACGGTGGATGGGATGTGACAGGTTCTTCCGCATCACGGACTTTAGCTGCCGGTCGTCGTTGTCGATGGGAAGAACGACGCGTGGGATCATCGAATACAGCCACCGGAGCCGGTAAGCCGAACACTGTCGGATCCAAATCTGGGAGTGATAACGCCAAGGTGCCAAAGGGGTGGTACAGTGGTAAGAGACCACCGGTCATATGATGTCGTCTGGATTTATGCACCACGCTTCTTTCAGCTAGCTCGGATGTTTCCAATGGCCGTGTTGGTGGTGATGGTGGTAATGGTCGTACAGTGGCGCTTTCTGATGTGAAAATGGTCTTCTCTATGTGCAGTACCGCGGTACTCTGAACCGGGGATGGATAGGTGAGTGCAGGTTTCCTGCGCAGCGTCGCCATGTTATATTATTTAACCCTTTCAAGCGAAAAAAATATAATGAGTTCCTATGAGCAGACGTTCAGTATGTGCCCACTGTCGTACAAGAGAATAGGCATACCTATGCACTTAATATGTTCGCCACAAACGTGCATTCCACTTCAAGAACCAACAGACCCAATGGCCTTGAGACGGGCACGGCGTAAAAGTCGATCTACCAATATAAACAAGATATGTTGAATGGATCGTAGAAGCCCCAAGAACCGGGAACGCCGTCAATGTTTCTTGGTGTCGTCCAAGTGTGTGTGTCAAGACATGAACTGAATGGCTCAATGACAAGCGTCGATACCAAGCCTCCCATACTCCAAAGTCACGTGTGCGTATATGTGGGAAATTACTTCTATATCTGTCTGCTTCCGAAATCAATGAACATCCCTGTACGTTGTGGAAACTGCTGACTGGATTTCACACAAACGATCCCAGAATATTTACTGGGATATCGACATGGGCCTCGTGTCATCTTTCCGTATATATAAACTGATAACGTGTGGCCGTATCTCCTGAATCACCTCTTCGATCATGTCAGAGACAGCTCACGAATACGACATCATTTTTGCTGGAGGTTTGTTTCATCCCTGAACATTCTCACTCTTTGAATCTGACCCACACAATCAGGGGGAACCACTGCATGTGTGGTTGCTGGTCGACTCGCTGCTGCAGACCCTTTGCTCAGAATCTTGATCCTGGAAGCTGGCCCGGATACAAAGGATGATCCTCGCTGCGTTGAACCATCTCAATGCATCCAGCATCTGCAGCTTGGAGACCCTTTCATGTCATTCCACGTTGCCGAGCCTTCCCCGTTCCTTGATGGAAGGCAACTTTTGGTCAACAGCGGGAGATGTGTAGGAGGTGGCTCAATGATAAATAGTAAGCTTACTGTTCTCTCAAGGTAATAACGAAATTATTCAACGCGTGTAGACATGATGTACACTAGGGCAGCAGGTTTGTCGATTTCTGTTTGGCCCCCATGTGTACCCTGACTCCTTTTTGAATAAAAGCTTCCGACTATGATGACTGGGAAATAAATTACGACAATCCAGGTTGGGGATCAAAGCACTTGGTTCCACTCTTGCAAAAAGTGAGCAAATCGATGCCCGAGTTCGATATCTCTAAATAGACCTCATTAGACGGAGACGTACCAAATCAAGGACCGTCAACCAACCCACGGTTACTCTGGTCCTCTCAAGGTCTCATACGGTGGTTGTTTCACCAACGTTGGAAAGCATGCACTCGAAATCGCTGCAAAGTATGACCCTGGACGCAAGATAGCGGACGATAGCAACGACTTGTTGACGTGTGACGCTTATAGCGTGAGTTAACTGGTTATGCATTCACATCACGGGTGCTTACATTGATGACAGCGATGGCAGAAGTAAGTTAAACTTGCTAGTGATTCCACGCAGCCCTCCATAATCATGCGGGTGATACAGATGGATTGACGGTAAAACCGGCCGGCGTTCAGATCCTGCGCACTACTTCGTTTACAGTCAACAGGGAAACCAAAACTTCCGTGTGCTCTCAGGAAAGGCTGTCATAAGAGTGCTGATAGAGTAACATTTTTTTTATCCGCGCTGTATTCTACTAATTGATATGGTTGGATTGAGGGACGGTCGAGCTTCTGGAATAGAGTATACCAATGACCTCACACTTGACCCATCCGCAGACCGAACAGTTCATGTTGCAAAGGCAACCAAACTCGTCGTCGTGTCTGCGGGAGCCTTTGGTTCTCCCGCCATTCTGGAGAGATCAGGTATTGGGTCTAGTGAGATTCTAGCCCGCCTAAACATATCTCAAATTGTCGAACTACCTGGCGTAGGAGAGAATTTCCAAGGTACGCATTTCTTGAATCTTGGAGTAAACACAAACTGGAAAATATTGCGTTCAGACCATCCTGTCGCGTTCGCGGCATCCTTCGCGGCTGAGGAAGCAGAGACCATAGATGCTTTGTATCGTGGTGATGCAAAGGAAACCGATGGTGAGGTTCCAGCAATCCGCATTTATTCTCAACTACATAAACCTTACTCAGAACAAATGAAATTATGGATACGTGACGGAACTGGTCTTGTCTCTCACAAGTATGTTCCAATGTTCTATATACACATTTATCAATCACATGCATTTACTCTAGCGCATATGATGTTGCTCTCAAGCTGCGGCCAAACGCGAATGACCTCCAAGAACTAGGTCCAGAATTTTCCTCTCGCTGGAAATTCTTCGAAGGCCAACCCGACAAATCTATCGTACTGTTGGCGCCTTGCGCTGGGTATGGAACATCAACTTGAACAGGCGGGGAGACTCACTCTATCTTTACAGATTCATCGGCCTTCACCACGACCTGCCCGAACGCAAATACATAGGGGCCTGTTACTACTTGGTCTGCTGCGCGTTTTCCCGTAAAAGCTCTGCTCACTGTGCCAAAAGTGTTATCCAGAGTCAACGGGAAGCGTGCACATCCGTTCCGCAAGTGATCCACACGAAAGTTGCATATTCTTGGCGGAATTCTTGAACAAGTAATCATTCAATGCTGTTGTACATTCACCATTATTGATGTCCCCTGTAGTGCTTCTGACCTCGCGATCCTGCGATTGGCATATAAGAGAATGCGAGAGTGGATCAGGCGAATGCCACTTTACAGAGGCGAATTGCAGCTCAAGCACCCGGTGTTCCCAGCGGGTAGTGCTGCAGCGTGCAGAGAAACAGATGAGCCCGTATCCATCAGTGATCTTGATATTGTCTACACAGAGGAAGACAATAAAGCGATCGATGCCTTTCATAGGAAGTCAAGTGAGGCATTCATTCTGACTCATGGGATGCTCCCTGTTGACCGAATTTCTCTAGTCACAAGTGCAAGACATTCGGTATCGTATCCAGTGTTTTCGATACTCGCTTGTGCTTAGGTACTTGCAGCTTGGAACCTGTGCAATGAAACCGAGACACCAGGGAGGTGTAGTTGATTCCAGGCTGAATGTCTATGGCGTTCGTGGCCTGAAAGTAGCAGGTGAGTCTGACTGATGATCGTGACGATGATACTGAGCCCGAACCTACTAGATTTGTCCATCGCGCCTTCCAATGTTGCGGCGGTACGTGCATCCATGGTGG
>JBBPPV010000024.1:0-17450 GCA_038092115.1 Leccinum brunneo-olivaceum
CGAGCGTGCCCAAACAACGTTGCGTCACGTCGTCGGTGCTCGTGCAGTTCAGAGCGTTGTCACTGAGCGTGAAGCGATTGCTTTCGAAATTGCAGAGATTGTCGGTGACGTCGCCGACAAGTGGGGTGTCGCTATCGAGGGTATCCTCATCAAAGACATCATCTTCAGCCCCGAGGTCTCTGCTTCGCTGTCCTCTGCCGCTCAGCAAAAGCGGATCGGAGAATCCAAAGTCATCGCTGCACGTGCCGAGGTTGATTCCGCCCGACTCATGCGTCAGGCAGCCGATATCTTGGCATCACCTGCCGCTATGCAGATCCGTCAGCTCGAGGCATTACAACAAATGGCTCGGTCGGCGAATAGCAAGGTCGTTTTCGTACCAATGCAACTTCAGAGCGACATCGTCGGTCAACTGACGAGTGGTAACCAAATTGCATCTAGATCTGGCGCCGTCATCGGAGACGAGGCAGGTGAGGGTCTAAGTGCAACTGGCCGTGCTATTCTTTTAAATAGTGCTTCAGATATCTAAGACTATTTTGCTCTCTCGCCATTTATTATCTCTTCTCTTCACGTCCTTTGTTACAACTATGGCTTTGTACCTTTGTATCCATGCTTTTGATCATTCCGGGTTGTACCTCTGTCCTGCGTACTTTACATCGCCTTCAAGTTTAATACGTGACCAAGTTAACAACAACAAGAGAATGTGGGATGCAGAATACAACCAGTCAAGAAACATCCAAGTCACTTCAAGGATTCCGTGCGCTTTGCCCAAGGAAAATGAGCAGTTTTCTGCTGGAATACAAAACAAGAACAAACGAAATAAGCTGACGACAGAGACAAGACAAAACGTTATTACGAGTGCGCATGTCGAGAGCGATTAGGGAGGGGTAACAAGAGCAAAGCCCGATAGATAATCCGATGTGTGAATAATTAGTTTGTGGGTTCCCCAGCGACTATATGAGTTTGGGTAGAGTGGACTCGAAAAACGAAACTAGCACTCTCAAAGGGGAACAAGTAACTGTAAAACGAAGTCAAGAAGGAACACGGCGAGAGTTTGAATGGAGTAGCGTCAAGGTGTTCAGCAAGGAGCGTTGCGTTCAATGGGTTTGCCAGTGGGTCTCCATGGGCTCTTCGGGTCCAAGTCGAGGCTCGCCAGCGTACCGTTAAGGTCATGGATAGGGTCTTGTTCCTCATGATCATCGTGTCGACTAGCATGTCCCTGGGAAGAGGTCTGGCTAGAGGTTGGCCGGGAAACAGGCTCTTGGCGGGAACTAGAACGGCTGGATTCAACCGACCGAATCGAGCTGTCAAAGTACGTGCCATAATGGTGACAGCCGTTTGAATTACGGGGTGGGCCATTCGAACGGTCAGCAATCGAATTTCCATCCAGCACGCCCGTGTCAAACCTGGAAGGGAAGGGGTCCAAGGTCTGTGACAGGGAGTCTGCAGTCACCAGGTCAACTGGGCCCCTTTTGTGGTCATCTAGCATGTAGGCGTTGGGATCGGGTGAAAATGGTGAGAAAGATGAGTGAAGCTGCGATCTAACGTGATGGTGCTGACTCGTCGGTTCTAGACCCACTGGGGAACGCACTGAAAAGGTGGTTGCATAAGTGTCATATAGCGTGTGCGTGTTCGTGGCATCGCTGCGACTCTGGTTCGTCAGGGATGTCCGAAAGCTTTCATCAGACGCTACGGTCCCTCCCAGGCCGGACTCTGCCGTTGTAGGCGTATCTGCGTTGCCAACTCCATTTAACCCACTAATACCAAGCTTCTGCAGCAGTTGAAGCGCCTGTTCGGGTGATAGGGTTACTTGGGCCGAAGCCAGCTGCGCCTGAAGTTGTGCCTGCAAGGCTGCCGCCTGTGCTGCCTGTGCCGCAGCTTGAGCTGCTTTATCTGCAAGGATGTTAGTGACAAAGAAAACGTGCAAACCATGGACGCATACATTGACTTCTCCCCCAACTCAAACGGATCCTACTTCCACCAATTGGGAAGCCTTGCAACTTTTCAATAGCCCTCTCAGCGTCCGCCTTACGGACGAACTGAACGAAGCCACAGTGCTTTCCAACAGGAACTTTGACCTGCGCGCATGCCGTGAACAGGCGGAAGGGAGATAGTCGAGTGAATACCTACGTAGTGGATATCTCCAAACGGCACAAAGAATGTTCGCAATGTCTCTTCAGAGATCAAAGGGGATAGGCCACCAACAAACACAGTCGTATTGTATGGGTCGGTAGAAGTGAGTTGCTCTCCATTGGGTCCAATCAGGTTCCCAAGAATCGCTCGTGCTTGAGCATGGTGCTTCCACGATTCTTCTGAGATCAAGTAACGTGGCAATGTACTCTCATGAGACTCATGCGCAACACCCGAGGTAATCGATGAAATACCGGTACCCTTGCTTCCTTTGGTCGTGGAACCAAATTGTTGTGCTGCTTGCGTTAACAAATTTGGAGCAAGATTGACCAGGTCATCTGAAGATGCGGGGGTAAGGGCACCAGATGAAACGCTTGTACTTGACGCAGAACCAAGAGAGGGAACAGACCCCGAGCCACTCGTGGTGAGCGACGACCCAGAACTGGAGGTTCCGACTGGAGTTGTTGAGGAGGTAGGCCCTCCACTTCTTGAGGCAATCGGGGAGGAAACACTTCTAACTGGGTTACTGTTCTGCATTGGTATCGATACTGTCAAGTTGCTGCTTCTTGAATCAACTGCGCGAGAATTAACGGGTAGCTGGACTAATGGAAGGTCCAGAGAGACCTGATGCGGTTTAAACTTTGCTGTTGCAGGGGAGATCCGCACTGAGAAACGCATCGTCAGAATGTAAGATCGAGCTTCAAGGGAGAAAATACATACTTGGACGAGAAAGGCAATACAAGCCGTGCATCTCGATGAGGGCACGCTGCTGGTCTGCCTCGTCAGTGAACCTACAATAGATAATTTCAACCACAGGTAGTTGGATGACCAAATTTCTGGCTCACCTGACAAAACCATATCCCCTAGACACACCGGTGACTGGATCGAGCATAATTTTTGCACTCTTGCAACTAAGGAAAGGGCGGATAAATTTAGGTTCACGATCGTTCCGTAAGCCAAGGACCGGGTTTCGGAATACCGCAACCAGGTCAGAATTAGACGTTTCGGGTGCGAGGTCGCCAACAAAAATGCTGTACTCCTTCGGGTACTGCTGTTGCGCAGGAGATACGACTACTCCAGGACTAGAAAGAGTAGATGTGATAGAGCTAGGAATGGAGGATGCCCAGTTAAGCACGAGAGGCTTGCTCGAGTTGGGCATTGTGACGGGGGGGGCGCCGCCATTGCCATTGACCTGGCTTAGTACCGATGCCGCGACGGAAGGAGACGGGAAAGTCAAGAAGCAATATCCTGGGTTGTTGGCTGGTTGACCGGAGGTATCAGAGGAACCGTTGGGTACCCTGATGCTGAGAGGATCCCAACCCATTAAGCCACAAACTTGTTTGGCGTATTCTTCGTCCATCCAGGGTTCAAGATCACTCCAGCACAGGGTTGAAAGGAGCAAAACTGAGTTTGAATTTGTCGGCGGGACAGGTGCAACTGGGGTGACGGAGTGATGGTCACGAGATGTGGGAACGGATGAACGAAGGAGGGAAAGGTCGCGCTGCTCGACGTCTGAGGGAGGGCTGTGACAAGCTTGGCTGGTAGAGAAGAAGGCGGGTGGAGTAGGCACCGGAGGAGAATGGTGATGGTTGGAGAAAGAGATATGGGGAGCAGAAAGAGACGGCGGGTGTCTGTTGGATGAAGCGAACCAACCGTTGACTTGGGTTGGGGGGGAGTTGAATTCCTTGTCCTGCATATACATTCCGTATCGGGGACTTGCCGAGACAACTGGAATGACTGGAAGTCCGGCAAGGCGTCGATCTAGCGGTACAATGTGGCTGGCAGGAGTGGAGGAATGATACTGGGCGAAAGAGATCTGATCGAGGTCCGTGGTAGGACGGGGATTTGGGAGACCAGGGGGATGAGAGGGATCATGAGAATCAAGGCGGGACATGACAATGGGAATCGAGCGAAACCTCGTTAAAAAATCAAGGGAGAAAGAAAGAAACGAGTAACTACTGCACGAAAGCGTCTGAAAAAGAGGCAGGAAAAGAATAATAAAAACAAGAAAGGGCGACAGCAATGCGATGCGATGCGAACGAGATGATTTAGACGGGCCTAAGATAAAGGGGGGGGAAGAGGAGGCTGAAACGAAAAAAAAAAAAAAACCGATGAGAGACAATATGCGTCCCTCGCGGAGAGTGTGGTTGTCGGAGTTGGGAAACAACCGTCAGACTGCCAGACAATCCTCACAACTGGAGTGACGACGATCGTATATGATACCCGCTGGCATACGCACAGCGCCACGGGGTATCCTTGTACCATCAGGGGGATCATTCAGAGCTACCTTTGTTCAGTATACAATAGCAAGGACAACGCACCGCTGTTCGCCCGGAATGGTGAACAATGCCGCCATCACCATTCGGTGTGCGGTCGACGCACTTACCTGTCTACTGCAGAGAAAGACCCTACTTGCCTTTTGTGGGACCATATGGGTCCCATTGTGGCTGTGTGATACAGTTCCACTCCCCACTGGCGCTCGATCTGTCCATTGAACGTCCCTTGAAACTGATCCAGATTGGTTCCTCCAACGTCTCTCCAAGTGGACCATCTTTTACCTGATACCACCGGAATCAGTATGTACTGGTTCATGTTCACCATTGAAGACTCAGTTATGTTTATTACATAAGCATTCAGACTCTCGCACGTCTCCCCGTTGGCTCTCTCCTGCCATGCCAATCCGCAGAGCGTCCGCATCAACTGGACATCCATCCTCCACACAGTCCTCCTCAAGAGCCCACAGGAGCAACGATTCTCATCATGGTCTCGGAAATGGCCTCTCCCAACCCCCCTCCGTCGCCTATTCAGCCGCCTCGGCAACCCCTCAGCAGAAAAACGTGCAGGCACTCATCAACAGGATAAAGAACAAGGTTCGTTCACTTCTTTACGCGTTTCCGTCTTTTCCGTCAATTATCGCTCTCTCAGCTCCCCGTCAACTCTGGCCTTGCCTTGGACGTGGTTGAGGGCGATCCAGCAACCCAAGGCGCCGTTGATGCTCTTGTCGAACTCGCCTGTGATTCCCTCGATATCATTGCCTGGTCCCTTAGTGAGCTCCTCGAACGACTCGCAAAAGTCCGTCTCTTCCGCCCGCATTCCCATTCTTCCCTCACTTACGTTCTCATATAGCAAATTGACACCACCGGAGCGATGACTATAGAGGCACTCCAATCTCAGTTATTTATCCTCAAGATCTTGTCCGTCTCCATGTCTTCGAGATGGAACCCTCGGCAAGAAGACCTTCCTCGGTCTGGGTCGCGTACAAGCAAGCCGAGCTCAATCTCTGGGCAGACGTTTGGGAACAGCAATGCGTCTATTCATTCACCTAGCACATGGCACTCTAGGAGTGTCCACAAACCATCCTCAGAATTCTCGTCCTCCACGCTCCCTCTTCCGTGGGGCGAGATAGATCCACTCGACGATAATTGCGCACGTTACATCTTGAGCGTCATGGTTCTCTATCTTCGGCAAACTGCTGCTCCAGAGAGTCGACTCATGTGTTCCTCCAACTTCGCCCCCGATTCTTCCCTCCACGATTTTGAGTCCGTTGACATACCTATCCCTACCCCAGGCGACCATGCATATAGCGGCCCCCCCCTTCCACAACATATCTCCCAAGCATCAAAACCTTTCCTCAAAATCAAGCCTTCTGCCACTTCATTTCAATCATCCGGCACAACTTCCGGACAGGGCTACTTCAACCGTGCATTTCATTTCGAACGTACTCACATGGCGCTGGTGAAATCGACGATGGCCCTAAACATCCTCATAAGCAAATTCGCTGGTCGTATAGTATATTGCTTATCGGCTTCAAATTGGATGGTAGTTTTCCACCGCATTCGCACGAAAATTCACTATCTCGCGAATACAACCGAAGATAACCCGGACACCGTCGATTTACTGCTTATGACTCACAGTGCCATGGATAGGTTACGTCTCGTTCAGGTGCTTCATGAGCTGTCATCTCTTCTCGTAAACATGAAAAAACAGGCTCAGGCAGCGGTTGCAATCCCCCTCCGCATGGCCTTGTGGAACTGGGTAGAACTATATCCTCAGGAATATAACGAAGCCGTTCGTACTCGTGGAAGACTTGAAGGATCACCAGAGAGGGTCTTCGATCTCCTCTACATTGCCAATGAGTCAGGGCGAGAGCGGGCTCTCTGGCCTACCCTGACCATCCTCTCATCTTTGTGGACTGACAGACTGACGACCGATTATCAAATCGATACCCATTCCCGCACCGTAAACTTCATGCAGCTTCAAAAGTCTTCCCATCGAAAGGTAAGTCTGTTTGTCGCACCTTATGCATTATTAACCCATCTAGAATAGCAGGATGTTCGTTTTGTGGAAGACCTTATTCGTCACGTGAACACCCACTCAAAGTTGTCGGATGTAGCATTCGTCTGTGCCATTGACATGTGTCGTGCAGGATTCAGAATCTCACCAGAGGGTGAGTTGCCACTGAGACATCTCGCTACGGATATGGCGCATGAGATCAAGGTAAGACTTGCTTCATGAAAGTCTTTATGGATGACTCATGTACCCTGTAGATGGCTATATTGGCTGGTGTGAAGCAAAAGCCATTCTGGGATTCATTCGATGAAATTGACATCGGAACATATGCGGAAGCGCTCGTGGCAGTATTCCGTTTCCTCCCAGATGAAGAATCAGTTCCCCTTTTCGTAGCATGTTTGGAGCCTGAGCGGGCGGATGCCATCAAGATCTGTGCCATCAAGGCTGCGTCGATCCTTGCGTCAGAGGTAATTCTCATAAAAATAACGCAAATAGAGTTTCATAGTGTCTGCTAGGCGGCCCGGCTTCCGTGGCAGCCTTCAATGGAGAATATTCAAAGAATTATTGCAGCGAGATCGAGAAGTATTTACGAGGTATGCCATCAATTGGCTTCTTCCATTGTCATCGTTCACTTGCTTGGCTAGACTGCCTCGATGCGTCGCAGTGAGATCGACACAGATGGTAACATCAGGAGAGCAGCGACTCGACCCAAAGCCAAGCGTTTCACGTCGGAGACTCTAACGGACAAGGACCTTTTGCTTCTAGCCATTTTGGCCCTTTGGCGAGCAGACTTTAGCTATTCTATGCTTCCGATAGATGAAGAGGACGCGGTCCAGTGGAGTATCACATTCACGCGTATTTGGGACTCTGAAACAGACACTTCAGTCAAGATTTCTGCCGCAACAACCTTCCAATGCCTCGTGGATATGTTTTTCCGAATGTCTCCCGAAGACCCTGACTACGCGTACTTCGAGGATCGCTTAAAGCAGAGTCTGTGAGTAACACACCATTGTTCCACATTCCTGTCTTAGTATATCAACAGGGCTACTGCGCTTTTGTGTCAATCGAAGAAGCTTCTCATGACAAGGCTTGAGCCCGATAGCCAAAGGCTTTGGATATCTGTGTGTCATCAGATCATGGAGACATATCATAGGACAAGCCATGTGTGTTTCCGTCGCTCTCTTTAGTTCTGAATTTCTTATATGGTTTACAGGATGACCATGCAAACCGGCTACAATTTAACCCTGACCGTGTTCCAGCCTTCGCTTTAAGTGAAATATCCTTCCTCGTTTCACTTACTTCCGTAAACAGCGAGGTTTCGCAGCTTGCAGCACAGGGTCTTCGCCTCATCGCACAAGCCGAACGTCATCCTGATGCCCCAGTAAATATGGGCTTAACGGAGGAGGAACGGTCAAAGCGAAATCCGATATACGAACAACTGGGTGATCCAAGCGTTATCGTTGTCGGTAAGTTAGCATTTGGTATCTATACGGCGTGACTGATACGGATGAAGGCCGCGTCCGCGAGCAAAAACGTGTGCGAAAGCTGTTGCGCTTGGTAGCATACACCTCCCCAATAAACATCGCTGTATGGGAAGAATGTTTTTGGAGATGGAGCGCCCTGTCGGAATTTGTCGTTCCAAACCCCCTTGCTTCCATTGCTGCTCTCGACGAGATATACTTGACCAAGCAAGAACAAAACTTATTACTTGAAGTGCGTAGAGTTATCTTGACTCGAACCAATCGACACTGATGTCCAATACAGGAGAAATTCTTTCAATGGCGGAATCTTACACTCTTTTTGGCTGCTTTTGGTGGTGCTACGGTTCAGGATGAGCACGAACCTGCTGCTTTGACCGCTGTCATTCCAGCGGAGTTCCTTCCTGACGAGATGCGCATTCTAAGAGACCCTGGAGAACTAGTCAATATTTTCATCGAATTTCTAACAGCTGCACTCGTCGACGATACCATTCGTGTGCGCGAAGTGGCGAGGGAAGCCCTCGGTTCGGAACTAAGCCCTCGTCTATTCGCGAGATTGTTCAAGCATCTGGATGAGTAAGTCCATTTGTCTTTGTTGCGTTTCTGCCTAAGTGATCCCCTGTCAGAATCACACGAAACATCACCGAAGGAGCTGGCTCGGAATTCAAAGATGAATATGGTCTGTTCCTTGACCAAGTTAGTTGAAAATATTTTCATTCAGCTCGTTCGGGTGTTGATTCCTTATCCAGCTTATATCAGTTCTCAAATCTCTCGTTGATAATGCACAGGTTCCGCCTGACGAAGCCTTAAGCATTGATCTTGGATCACTGCTACATGTCCTTGTGGGATTTATTTCCAGGTTCAATGATTCTGCTTCATACCGTATTCGCGTCAAGTTCTGCAGTTTAGTCTGCAGTGTCTGTGAGCGTACAGATGCTCTCACGCTCCGCAGGGATGATCTGTCACGGAATCGCATCTTGGACACGATCATGGAGTGGTTCCAGGATCCATTACTAGTGAGTTCCCTACGGATGTATATGGGACTACGTTTGGACAGATCAATCACAGAATGTGGAAAGCGATGCCATTCAACTTCAGTACGACATCAATATATTTGTCTTACGGACAGCCGTCCAGCTCCTCGATCGTCTCAAGTTACAATCCATCGACACTAGCGTACCTCACGACGGTGATGACTCTGGTCACGCGGTCTCCCGTCTTTTCATCAGGTACTCTCACGTGCTTCTTAGAGCACTTGATGTTTGCCACTCAGAGCAACCAGTATGTTCTTTTTTCTTTTTTTTTTTTCCCATCATTTCCTCATGATATTCTCAGACGTCCGACTCAACGTCTGATGTGCCCTCTGTGCAAAAGGTAATGCATGGATATTTGCAATCTTGGGGTGCTTTATTCACCACCATTCAGAGAATGCTAACATCCCAGAGAGAAGCCGACGTACGAGAGCTGGTCATAACTGGACTTTCTCATCTAGTTATAGCTAACTCTGAGAACGGTGTGAAGCATTGCATCGCACTAGCCTACGATTCCGATCTTAGGAAACGAACAATATTTGTTCACGTCTTCGCTCGTGTATTGGGTAAGGGCACGAAGTTCGAACCCCAACGTAATCCAGAACTACAAGCTCGTCGGAACCAACTGCGGGAGGTATGATCATTTGCCATATCCCTTAATATTGAGATGACATATCTCATCATAGTTAGTCAAGGGGTCCGATGTACGGCCTCTCTGTTGTGACAGTTGTCTTGCTGATGCGTACATAGATGGTCCTTGCCATGGTGATATGCGAATGCTGTCCAGCTAGCGAGGTTGACATGATGATCTCGGTGCTTATGAATATCTTTGATACCAGGTCTTCCCTGGTTGCATTACTCAAGACCATGATTGATCGTGAGATAGCGCATACTGGTAATGTCTCACTTCACAAAATTTTTGTATAAACCAACATTGCATATAGCCAGTGACGCGGACCTGTTCAGAAGTAACTCAACGTGCACGAGATTTTTGTCCGCCTTCGCCAGGATACACGGTTACAATTACCTGCGTAGTCTCATTCTGCCTCTGATCAAAACCATGACTTCAATGCCTCCGGGTCATGCCTATGATCTGGATACAACAAAGACTCCCAAACACAAGTTGGAACAAAATCAGCGAGACGTCGAATTCATTGCGTCGTCCTTCCTTGAGATTATAGGGTCGTCTGTTCCTGCCCTCCCTCCGTGGGTTTTCTTCCAAAACTCAAACCGTTCTTCACTCATTCGTTTGAAGAATGTTCCGTGAAGTGTGTGCTCACTTGGCGAAAGCAGTGTAAGAGATACTATTTGTACAGTGTTATAACAACTCACGGTCGGCAGTTATCAAGTTTGGCCCGAATCCAAATTCGCTGCATTAGGGGCTTTTATATTTCTTCGGTACGTATAAACTGTCTGAATGTAATGCAACGAAGATTAACCATTTCTGTTCAGTTTCATTTCTCCTGCTATCGTCGCTCCAGAAATAGTCGATGTTGAGGTACCCAAAGATGACGGCGTTATCCGTCGTGGCCTCATGATCATCGCTAAGGTCATGCAAAATTTAGCCAACAACATTTTTTTTGCGAAGGAGGCGCACATGGTCTGCTTAAATGAATTTTTGAAGGCGAACATCACGAACGTCACACGATTCCTCAGCGAAGTCAATGTGAGCAAATTCGGTGTCTGCATGAACAAAATTAACGCCACCTTCTTGTGCAGAAATACTCTGCAACAACTGCTGAGGAGGATGGCGGTGAATGGTTGGGTACCACTGCAGATGACACGGACACAATTGTGTTGCATCGCTTCCTAGACAAACATGCAGACAAGATTGGAAAGGAGCTCCTCAGCTATGTGAAGCCCAACAGCGAGGACGAGTCGGTGACGATGGGAGCCAAACGCGCATGGGACCAACTATGCAACCTTCTCGTTGAGCTCCAGGAAGCTCCCGAAGTCCCACGTTTATCTCTCCTCAAAAGTTCGGAACACCGAGAATTCCTTGATCTGATGAACCGATGCTCGCATCGTAGTATTGAACCCGTCCGAGATATATTTGTGTCGTCAGATGTTGCGGAAGTAAGCTAATGCTTGGAAAAATAATGGTCAATGCTAACGCTCATGTAGGACGTAACTGCAGTCTTTGTCCTACGTGTTTGCAAAATTGATGTAGAGGCCCTCGACATTGAACTTTTGATGTATCACATTCTAAAGGTAAGTGTCTGTCACTTCAGGCTGGTGTAACCATTGATCTTGCACAATTAGACATTAACCAGTTTCGAGTACGGGAAGAGAAATTACGAGATCATCTTGGACTGCACTTCGTTCACATCTACTTCTGAAATCCCTGTCCAATGGTTGAAAACATGCTCCCAGCTCATACCTATGGATGTCCGCCAGCGGTTCATGAATGGCTACTTCTTGAACGCAAATTCGTTGACCCAACGTTACCTGAGACGAATCTACAACATATCTGCAGGTATGTACCATCCGTCATTTTTCTCTGGACAGACGGCGATATATCCATTGGACTCGGAATAGGCACGATCCTCTCGAGCGGCATCAAGGCTTGTTCCTCAGTTACTGAACTTCTTCAACATGTCCCTCAATCATGCCTTCCTGTTCTGGAGTATCCTAGTACGCATCCAGCCATCGTTGCAGGTTTTGTTGTAACACTATATACAGCGTCCCTGGAACACGAAAGCAACATAGGTTTCACCGAAGTGACGATGAGACACGCACATGACATACGTATGCCGGTTAACATCGAAGTTGCCCTCACTCATATCCGTATAACTTCGGTCCGTGCCTTCGACTCGTCTCTTTCTACAAGCCTGAACCTTGAAATAGATCCGAGCTGCAGTGATTTCGCCTTCCCTTTCGTGTAAATCGACCGAGATTATATCTTTGGCTGATGTCAGCGATGCGTACAATGTCTCGACTGGCCTCGACCCATACGAATTTATCATAAGGCTGAGCAGACAGGGAGTGATATGTTATTTCTCGTCGCCGCATCGTGATAACATTGTCAAGGTACACTCTGAATCACATGAAAACTCTGAAAACTCACCATCCTACTCACAGGCAATTAGATCTGCGAAGAGTCAACTCCGTGATAACCAAGTCCTTCGTATTGAGAGATTTCCGAGATTCTCCAATATATCTGCCACTCTCTTGCACGTGGGTATGATTAACATCAATTCCGACCAAGATGAACTTCGTGGTGCTGCATATGATCTCCTCGGCGCGATCTGTTCATATCTTGACTATGACAAAAACCCGATCATTGCATCTAAAGGTGAGTTTGACTGTACAGCCTTCGACATCTTGTTCTGATCTTGACACCTCTTCAGCCGGCATCATCCCCGGTGATCTGTCTACCTTTGTCACCAGTCTGAGCGACCGACTCGCAGGATTCGCCCCGAAACTCACGCTGGATTTCTTGTCCGTGATCTCCACCGGAATGGACAAGGCTGATGTCGCACAGCGTATCAACTGTCTCCAGTATATGAGTCCTTGGGTCAGAAACCTAGCTCATTTTTGCAACCCCTCAAACCCCTTGTACGAGCACTCTGGCGCGCGATTGCGAGATTGCATTCGTACATTGATAGACCTCACCATCGCGGATTCGGAAGTGCGTGATGCTCATTGTGTTCGTTGTCTTGTTGATCTCGATGGATGTTCCAGATTTCTTCTGTGATCCAAAAATATATTTGGGTCGAAATTGGAAGGCTCGATCCAACAGTTGTGAATGTAGTTCTGGACGAGTTGATTCGTGCTGCAGCAGACGGGGGCATAGGTTCACGTAGGTGTGAAACAATTGCTCGAACCGCAGCCGCACTTGCTTCCGTTAATGTGCGAGGGAAGATCTTCTCCAAGCTACGGAAGGTCCTTGGGAAGACGTCCCTCAAACCTTCAAGGACCTTGCCCGAAAATGTCCACTGGAATGAAATCGCCACGCTGACACGGTTTGCCCTCATTGCCAGCAACCATTCGAAACAGGCGGCCTTTGATCAGTTGTATTTCCCCGATATCTGCCATATTGTTACCCTCGTCGCTGGTACCGGGCAAACGATTGTGCGAAAGTCTGTTTACGGCATTATTATGAACTTCTTGCAGTCGCTTTTCCTCGCCAGAGCGGAGGATACAAGTGGGCCGGACCTACGCGCACTGATGGACGAGCTTATCACTATCGAGAGCCTCCAGCTATTTGGTCTTGCTCGGCAGTCAAGCACTAGCGAATATTGCAACTACGACCCGCCGAATGACAAGGGAATGATTGACTCCCAAGAAGCCTTGACACGATTGCTCGTTAGGATCGTTGAAGTCACAGCAGGTTCAAAAGGTAAAGAAGAGCTCGACCCGTACTTTTGTCGTATTCACGTGACTGCCAGGTGTCCTGAACGTTTGGCGAGCGCGATGGATGAGCTTAGCTACTTCAACGGCTTTTCAACTCCCCACGGCGATACAATCCAGGGCCTTCCTCGTACTTGGCACATTAGCAACCTCTGATGTGGATGATGATCTTGTTTATCAGATGCTCGTGGCATTTAAAACAGCCCTGGGTCAGTCCACTGAGTTGGACACAATAGCTGTGGTTTGCATGCTTCGATGCGTCTGCAAGGTGGTTCCCTCGTTGCCGGAAGGATCACGGTACCTCTGCCAGGTATTTTGGCTTGCGGTTGCCCTGCTTCAGTCCAGCTACACGTCCATTTACGCTGAAGCCGCAGACCTTCTGCGTGCAACAACGGAAACACTTGAGCTGCATGGTGCATTCGATGAAAATACAATCCCCAATGTCCTCTTGGATGGCCGCACGCAGCTCGAGGACACGGTGTGTCAACTGGACCGTCTATTATGCCTATCCTTCGAGTCCAGTTTCTCTTTCTCCCTGGCCTCTATTATTTTCAAGGGTGTTCGCCATAGTCTTCTCAAATCCTCTGCGGAGACTGTCCTCAGAAGTCTGCTCTCCATCGCTGTGCGCAGTGGCGAGCAACCTGCCGAAGATGCACCGTATGTATTGTCCCCCGACGCACTGGGTTACTTTGTTGCTTTAATTCCGTTCTCCACTACTCGCGAATCGTACATCAGGCTTTTGAAAGATTGCCGCGCAGAAGAGTTCGCCCCTGCCACCAGACCATCTCATGACAGTGATTTCGTCCCACGAATTGAGGTTGATATGCTCCCAATCACAGACAGCACAGCAGCCTTACTTGTGGTTTCCTTCGCCACCGCCATGCTCACGACTGCGCAAGGAGATGACGCGGAAACGGAGATGTTGTATAACATCCTTTTGGATGTCAGTAAGGCGTATCCGGAGCTGTTGCCTATGATGTACGACAGTTCTCTATCTGAGCTTGACCATATGTGGCTTATTGCTGCTACCCACAGCTATGGCACATTACAGGACAAAATCAAGGAAACATTTGCTGTCTCGGGCAATGCGTCGATCATCAGGACTGTGTCGAATATATTTCGCCTCTCTCAGGACCCTCTGCGCTCTTTGACGGTGCAAGGTGGATCGATGTCCACCCTGAGTACTGTCGACGAAGGGAGTAGGACACAGTGTTTGAAGAAACGACTAGAAGAGCTGAACATGGAGGGACTGGCAACGAGTTTCCAGTTTTTGGCGCCTAATCGAAGCCAATGGAGTAGGATTGCTGCGTGGATTTCGGAGCTCGTGTTGAAAATTGTTGGATTGGAGTGAGCTTTGAAATCAAGGTGTATCATATTCCGTCTTTCACTCGCCTGTATCACAGTCCTTTTTTTTTTTCTTTCTGGACGTAGTACTTGCCCTGCTAATCAGATCTGGTTCTGGTTGATTACCAAATATGGATATTCCCACAAATGCATGTTTGTATGACCCCACCTTCTCCCATCCTCCGATGTCCTCAGACTACCGTCCCGCTACCCCGGACTCACCATTGACCAGCAGTCTTTATCATGCGTCAAGTACCGTCGACGACCTCACTGTTGCGTTGACCAGCCTCTCGAGGGTACCCTCTCCTGAGCCCCAGAGGCAAGTCTGTTGTTGCGGAAGCGAAGAATGCGAAGCTACCAAAGCCTGGCTCGCTCTCAAGTCCAAGCTCGAGAGCAGGCTCGTTCTCAGTGCAGGTGAGTTCAACTGCCAGGACGGCACAATGTGATATGTAAATACCCTCTCAGAGGTGGGGTCTGCGTTGTTGCAGCGCCACGAGGCGTATGTACGCAGGCATGAGGTCTGTCTTGCATGCGCGGTCCATGACACCACGTCCTCACCCCCAACACAGCCGCCGCGAAGAGCTGCGCAAGACAATGCACCCGGGGTCACCGATACAGACCAATCCGAAGTAGATGCGCGTGTGGCTGAACTGTTGAAAGAGAATGGAGTACTTGAGAAGGTCAGTCTGCCGTTCGTCTTGAATTCACGTACGGCGGTCCTGACCGCCTCGTGCAGCGGCTTACCCAGGCACTTTTGAATAACGAGGTTGCTGAAGCGTCAAACAAGTCCTTCCTACAAGAATTGGAGGAGGCCCGCAATGCTCTCTCGAAATTGAGTGCTCATCACGCACGTACCGTGGGGCTGGACACCAGGCTATCCGCAGTCCTCCAGGAAAATGACGATATTCGGCAAGAGCGTGACAGCCAAAATCATCGGGCGAAGCTCGCAGAGGCGCGTCTGGCAGTCCTCAAGGATCGCACAGGTGAATCATTCTTAACAAGATCGAGGGAGGAATGCCAATTCACAGATCCATTCAGACAAGTTACAGGCTGAAGTTCGCCGCTTGCAAGGCGATCTCGAGTTCAGACGTTTACAACGAATAGAATCCTCGGAATCACTCTTACAGGACGTACGCTGCAGGTTGGAGGGTCTTCAAGCTTCTGTTTGTCTTTCAGTGGTTGACTTGGCGCGTACTCATGTGTTGTTAGCATGTCGCCAAGTCTGCTACGGCAGAAGATCCGGAAGTCATTAAAACCATCGAGTCTTTGGTGATGAACAATGAGCTGCTGAAAGCGAATAACAATGAATTGCATAAATTGCTGGCAGAGTCGCATGAGGATCTGCAGGCATTGCAGAGGGAAGTGGAAGAAAAGAGCATCGCACCACCCATACGGGGTAACATTTCTGTAAAAATGTCTCAACGACAGAGGTTGACTGATCAATTAGTCGAAACTCCATCGAAACACTCTCCGACGTCGAGTGGGCCGTCTTCCTTTGCCAAAGACTCGGTAAGAGATACGATTCCAGACCCATGCATTGTCTGACGGGATCCAAAGCATTTCAGTTCCACAAGACGTCAGCCCAGTCTCGAGTCACGTTCTCGCCTTGTATACGTAAGTGACCTTCATCTCGTGTTATTCTACTGAATTTATTCTAGTTGACAGGAGCCATTGACCCCCGAGACTGGCGGTAGACCGCTCTCTCCAGCAGACTCCTTTTTAGCTTCAGCGTCGAAGTTCACCAATTGTGTTCATCCTCAACCCCGATACCCACCGTCTCATCTCAACCTGGATCTGGATAATGAACTAGAATATGATCAAGGATTACTGAACCCAAACCAAACAACGAAAGCCGTGCAGACAGAGAGATTGCTTGCTTTACACGCTATCAGTCATACGACATCTTGCACGGATCAGTTGTCCATATCCCCTCACGATGGGCATTCTGAATCCTCATCACTTCTTGACGGTGTTGGTTCGCCGTTGTCGAGCCTTTTGGAACGCATGCACTCCTTCGTTCATCGCATGACGCAAGCTGATGCTCTGACACTTACGAACCGCCTCAAGCGCCAACACCTTCGTGGTGCAGACGTCAAGCACCTTTCCCGCTCAACGATTGGTAATATTTTATCTGACGCCTCGCATCTCCGGGCGCAGTACCGTGTATGGCTCGAAGATGACAAGATAACTACGCTTTGCACACGGAAGGATCTTCGGGGGTTGTTCAAGCTTTTCAAGGAAGTCCTTGAGGAGATGGGTCAGATGCGCGTCACTTTGAACGATGTCATCCTCGAGCCGGCCATTGCAGCTAAAGTCAGCGAGATAGCCCTTGATCCGGTGAAAGCGGAGGCGATGGAGAAGGAGAGAAATTCAGTCGGGATTGGTTTCGGAGCAAGTTGGATGGCCCCGTTCTCAAAGCTCTTCAACTCCTCGTTACACGATATGAACCTACCACTTCCTGTCATGCAAACACCACCGCGGCCAATCAGCAGAGACCACGGAAACATCCGTGCGTCACGTTCTGTGCCGAAGATTGGCCCCGCACTTGCGGCTTCTGTTACCACTGTTAATGTCGAGTTTTCGGGCATTGGTTCTGGTAAATCGGTGACTAGCGTATTCTCAGCGCATCCGAACAATGAGGGGGCACAAAGTCATCTTCCGAGCCTACGTACTCTCCCCCAGCCACCTGCGTCGAGACAAGCCAACGTTCGTAGTGTAATGGGGATATTCGCGGGTGCTCCACATCCAGATGGCATATCAGATCCTTGGGTTGTCCTGCCTCGTGTACCTCAGCATGTCCACCCTGCGTTTGTAACGGCAGGGGACA
>JBBPPV010000025.1:0-17313 GCA_038092115.1 Leccinum brunneo-olivaceum
ATGGGATGGTAGTGTCCGAGTGCCTCGGAGGAGGATTGTATTTAACTCATATCCGGACCGAATGCTTCTTCTTCTCCTTTCCGAGGCCTCTGTATAAGTTTTTTTTTTTAAAAAAAGAGAACGCGGAGGTGATTGTTGGCTATGTCCGCTCCTAGGTGTTATCTCGGAGCATTCGGAAGCGAAGGCGGCTAGCCATATACTAACATCCAAAACGCCCGACCGGCTTGATCCGTTGACACTGCAAGTTCCAAGTATCATGCATGACTTGTATCGATTATATTTTACTGGCGTCACAGTTTGACTTGAGCCGTGTGCACTCGCTTACCCATCGTGGCCATCCCGTTCTACTCCGAGGATATCCCAAGTCATGACGCCACTCAGGAGGAGGGGGTAAGTCGGAATCGCGACGACGTCGACACGTTTCTAAATCGAGTACGGCGTACGCAGGTGATAGCTTCCGGGGATCGAAAGAGTAAGTGAGGTAAGTAATTTACTCCGGTTCTTCCACTTGCCATTTTGACTCTTGTTTCGCAGCGTCGCTCCGTGCGATACTCCGACGGGCCGTGCTTTAGATGGTTTTCCTAGCTTGGATGGGCGATGTAGTTTATTCCGAGCCGCCGGATCAAGCAGTAAGTCGCGGACCGAGTACCACGCTGATCAAGATGGGTTAGGTTGAGGACCGCGGTCGTGTCTTTTGGTATGATTAATATCGGATACCTTGTCGTCGACGCTCCGGATCGTTGTATTGTTCACAGAGAGAGAGGTCAGGCGACCATATTTTAATTTTAGTAGTGTCGGAACAGGATAAATATTCAGTCCTGAATAAAATTCGGTCGTGTCGGATGAGACAAGTCACGGTAGTGTAGATGTCAGCTACTCCCAAGGAAACGAACATTTGGCAGCCTGCACTGCCGGTGTGGCTGTACTGATACCCGATTGCACCAAGTGTGAAAATGATGGTGTACACTTCATCGCATCGGGGCGTGTGGGGTGTGTAATCGTTCCATTCTGATGGATATGGAAAGAAAAATGTGATGATCGGATGATTGATTTCTCTCTACTGGCTTGGTAAGTTCTGTCCCACTGAAACAAAGAAAAGGAAAAGGATGGTCCGACAGCTCAGTTAAGATGAAGTTGGCGGTGACATGTCATACGTCTCCTAGGCGGTGTATGGATTAGCTGTACCCGCTCAGCAACACCACTTGTGCAGAGTTGTGTGGGGTCGGCCCTTCAATGTGTCCTCACGTGAGCACTTGTCATCCGAACCCCATGGTCCATCCACAGGCACAAAAACAACCGAGATGGGTGTGATGAATTTATTACGTTTTTTTTTTTTTTTCTTTTCCGGATCTTTCCCTGCTGACGAAGCGACTGGTTTTTGGTTGCGCAGGTTGCACCCGTTCAAAGATTCAGTGTGATGCAAGCGGTTGAAGATCGCTCATCAAGTTTAGATCCCATAATTCCGCAGCGGAAAAATATAAAAAGAATGCAATGGACCAGGTACATCGTGATGGTGGGGTCCTTGCGGATATGACAAGCCGGTCGCAACGCGGGGTGACCCGTTCGCGTGGGGGAATGCCATATTATAGCCGTCAAACATGCCAATCCCTTTAAAAACCTCAGCTGGAACACCACCCTGTTTCCACCCGGGTGATTCGAGCGCTTTTTTCTTTGCACTTGCAGCGTAATCAACCTTCCCCTCTCAGCACCCTCTTGTCCATTCCACCATGCCAGGCGGGGCGGTCACGTTTACTGCTACTACAGACATAAACCGCATCGAGGCCCCCGTGACTATCAAGGCCTACTTGCTCTGCGCTTTCGCTGCCTTTGGTGGTATTTTCTTGCAAGTCTCTCTTATCCCCAATTCATCCCTCTTCTCATTACCCATACAGTGGTTATGACTCTGGATACATCAATGGGGTCACCGGTTCAAAGGTCTTTGTCCAACTCATCGAAGGCTCCGGTCAAACTTCGCTCACGAGTTCCCACAACTCGCTCATTACTTCCATTCTCTCAGCTGGTACTTTCTTTGGCAAGTGACAACTGTCCATTCTTTGCACCATGTAGTTGACCTTGGGCACTACCTTTATAGGCGCCTTGATTGCCGGTGATATTGCCGACTGGGTTGGTCGTCGACCAACCATTATTGTGGGCTGCATCATCTACATTATTGGATGCGTTCTCCAGGCTGCTTCCGCGGGTCTGGGCCTCATCGTCGCTGGCCGTCTCATTGCCGGTGTTGGTGTCGGCTTCGTTTCTGCCATCATTATTCTCTACATGTCCGAAATTTGTCCGAGAAAAGTTCGGGGTGCCCTTGTATCTGGCTACCAATTCTGTGAGTGAACCTCAAAAAAGCACATGCATCGCTGGTCACTCATCTTTCCCATAGGTATCACCATCGGCCTTCTCCTAGCCTCTTGCGTCGACTACGCCACCGAGACAAGGACTGATACCGGTTCTTACCGTATCCCAATCAGCATTCAATTCGCTTGGGGTTTGATCCTTGGAACTGGTCTTTACCTTCTCCCCGAGTCTCCCCGTTACTATGTCAAGAAAGAAAGGGTGGATGACGCCCGTGCCGTCCTTTCGCGCCTCCGTGGTCAACCTGAGGACTCGGAGTACATCGTCGCTGAACTTTCTGACATCGTCGCCAATTTCGAGTACGAGAAGACTATGATTCCCACCATGGGGTTCTGGTCCAGCTGGTTTCAATGTTTCTCTGGGTCGCTTTGGGAGGGAAGCAGCAATCTTCGTCGTACCATACTCGGCACTTCTCTCCAGATGATGCAGCAATGGACTGGAGTCAACTTTATCTTTTACTTCTCCACACCTTTCCTCGAGTCCACTGGAGCCATCTCCAACTCTTTCCTCATCTCCCTCATTTTCACCCTCGTCAACGTGCTCTCTACCCCCATTTCCTTCTGGACCATTGAGAAAATTGGC
The DNA here is from genome assembly GCA_038092115.1 of Leccinum brunneo-olivaceum. Classification (NCBI taxonomy): domain Eukaryota; kingdom Fungi; phylum Basidiomycota; class Agaricomycetes; order Boletales; family Boletaceae; genus Leccinum; species Leccinum brunneo-olivaceum. Next base: position 2,944 of record JBBPPV010000025.1, read on the forward strand.
CGTCGTCCCCTTCTTATGTAAGCCATTCAATCAATCGGACAACGTGCGTTCATTCACGATTTTTTTTTCCTAGTTGGGGTGCCTTTGGTATGCTTGTTTGCCAGTTCTTGGTTGCCATCATTGGTGTCACTGTTGGCTTCAACAAAACCCACGTTGACGCCGCTGGCTTGACCATTGCAAACAACATCCCCGCTGTCAACGCTCAGATCGCATTCATTGCCATCTTCATATTCTTCTTTGCCTCTACCTGGGGTCCCGGTGCGTGGGTCGTGATTGGTGAGCTCTTCTTTTCCATGTTCATCGGATTTTTTGCTGACATTTTACGTACCTGCGCAGGTGAAATCTTCCCCCTCCCAGTCCGTTCTCGTGGTGTCGCTCTCTCCACGGCATCTAACTGGTTATGGAACACCATTATTACTGTCATCACCCCCTATATGGTCAATACTGATGCGGGCAACCTCCGTTCATCCGTCTTCTTTATCTGGGTTCGTTCTTCTGTCGTCTTCTTTGTCCGTTGTTTGTTCGGCTGATCGTGTGCGTCGTGGTACAGGGTTCCCTTTGCACGTGTGCTTTTGTCTACGCTTACTTCCTCGTCCCGGAGACCAAGGGTCTCACACTTGAGCAAATTGACCGGATGCTCGAGGAAACAACACCACGTACATCGGCAGGCTGGATGCCACATACACCAGAGTATGGCAAGAGGGAAGACAGGGAAGACATTGAAAAAGGAAGCTCATGAGCGTGGACAATTCAGCACCGCCTTGTGTGCGTTTTGTGAGGACTCGAAAGTACACATGCGACCAGCACAGGTTGGATAAAATACCACATTTTCACCCCTTCTTCTTTGTCTCTTCGTTTTGGATTCACTCGTATAATGAACCTTGAGTATCTTTCATGTCCCTACTTGCTGGGTTAACGCAGTGTATTTCATTTTGGATACGTACATACTGTGTTGAGTAATGAAGTCCGTCTTTCTTCGAATCAATGTGTACCGCATGGTCTGCCAACACGTTTACAATCACGCAACTGGCACTGCTCTCATCGTGATCCCAGAGGAGAAAATAGCTAGACCGTGGTGAAGGTTCCCACATAATAAAACATCACGACTTTTATATCACTTCAAATCAGATCGCAGGTTTTTCGAGTCAAATGGCGAGGGTAATCGTGTTGCGTACAGGTTGTGTGCCAGTACACCTCAAGTTCTGCACAAAACATGTCCTGAACTTTGTTCCGATCTTATCACGGAAATTTTCCTCGAATTGGTAGTCATACTGCGTGCGTACGAGCACGAAGTTGATGGGATCCCGCAGATCACCGTGACGTTCACAGTACCATGTGGCGAGTCCTAGCGACTTCGATGGCTCTACCATCAATCATCTTGATCCATGGCATGCAAGAGAACCAGAAATCCGCCATGCTTTCATTGACCTCATTTTCACTACAGTTTCAGGCGTCATTCCATGATGACCCCTGTTTCGTTTTCTGAGCGTGGATGGTGTAGAGGAATTGCTGATCGAGAATAGCCTGGAGGACAAACCCAAGGGCCAAGGAGCTTGGTGCTAGCACCATCCCTTTGCTCTTCATCCAAAGATGCTTGCCACTACAGGCCCATCTCCGTTTTGTCATCAATCGTTGATCTCAACCAAATTCATTGAACCCCGCGTGCAACAGTTCAAAATTGCGGCCATCTCGGCGATCAGTGCTTCGTCACGGATGCGGATGATTTCAAAAAAGACTTTTATCTCATCCAGTACAATATCTGGGCAGTCCTCTGTCAATCTTTGGACGGATATGAATGACTTGCTTGCTGCCATCGAGATGTATCATTCCTTGAATAGAATGCCTGGGTATGTTTTGGGTCGAGTATATGTTTGACACAGCCAATTATCCGCGAACCGCGCAACTTTCTAGATACGCGAACTAGACGGAAGAACGAGAAGCACTGCGAGCTGCGCGCCCACAACGTAAGTGGCTCTTCGCCACCGTAAAACATCAGGGCTATTCAGTGGCTTGGGTTTCCGCCTGTCGGCTATACAAAGGTCCGTGGTCATTCGATGGCAATGCTTCTCTCCAAGCGTAGAAAAAACTAGCGGGTCCAGGATTCACCGGCGCCACGGATCATTCATCTTCGTCGAGCCGAGAAGAGGAATTTCACGTGTGCGTTTTGGTCGAGATCCCCGAGAGTCCTCTCAGTCAACATCATTATGTCAGAGTCCCCCTTTTTGCTTGGTTCGGAGAGAAGACGAAAGACAAGATATGGTCTATCCATGTCTCGTTCCGATGAGATGGCAGCCTGTGGTGAGGGCAATGAGCGTTTTCCAGGGTGAAAGGAAAAATACGCATGTTACAAAATTTATGTGAGTCAGGCTGCGTACGGCACGGATTACGCGACCCGTGAAGATGGGTTACAGTAGCTGAGAAGGTTGAAACAGATTTTTCCAAAGAGTCTACGAAATTGAATCACACACTGGAATGGGGAATGGCAAACATTATGGCGGCATCGGACATCTGTAGCACCAGACATCAAGACCGATGGGGCAATGTCAATCGCGTGCAAGAAATGTGTCATGTGGTCCAAGTATTGACTCCCTTGCCACCGTCTGGCGCGGTGTTCTAATATATCTGGGTCAGTAAGTACAGACAGCAGCAACAGTAAGTAGCGCCGATTTTATCGCCGCTGCTACGACGCTTACAGAGTGACACGAGGGCGAAGACATGGCAGTTATGGTGGTTAGAGTCGGCGACAGGTGGTCGCGTCCTAGCTCAGTCAATTGCTTCTGGCATCAGTATTTGCATAGAAAGTATATGTTATTCAAGCGGCCTCTCAACTTACGCGGTATCCGACTTCTGCCAAGCCGCACGAACGCAGCCCATCATCATATGCGAGCCTGGAGTGTTCGGGACTTTTGTGCCATTCAAAACGCCATCATATGTCAAATATCGTCTCGGATGGCACGAGGGCACTTCATCCTCGACCTTGACATTCGTTGGTTCAGGTGTACTAAGCAAAAATGAAAGCTACGCAGAAAACCATCGTGCGCAGCTTTCATTTTTGACATGGTTTAACTTACCGTGGCTGGGAATTACAGTATGCAGCTGCCGCATCAGTCATCGATTATATCGGCAACGCACCTTGTCCGAATGAGCAGGGTCCGATAAGACAGTTTCTCCCACACAAATGGCGTTGCGAAATTCCAGCTCACAAAAAATGTTTGTTCATGACAAGCTCGACGACAAGAGCTTGAGAAAGGTCGCGCGCAGGTGCTGTCACGATTTCCTTCTTGTACCTGATTACAACACCGAATTCAAAAATTTCAGTGACCATCCTTTCGACGAATATCTTACCACTCCAATTATCTGAATCCTCTGAGTAGGAAGAAGTCTTGTGAGTTGTTCCAGTAGATTCTGTTTACTCTGAATCAAGATTGATCACTGTGGTTTGTGCCGTCAATCGTACCGGAATTTTTGTTTGTAAACTGTTTGACCTGAAACACTTCCTAAGCAGCTGTCAGGTCAAGCATCGCCTTGCCATGGCTCAAGTCGGGTTTCTGATTCTCTTCTTGGACAACTGTGCCCAAGGGTTCGAGTGTTCATTAACTGTCCTCAGTTCCTGGTATCCCTTGTGGATTTCCTCCGTACTTCCCTCAAGTCCTACACGTGCGAGATGTCGAATCAATCAAATCAAATCCCATTCATCCATAATCTGCGATGAGATGTCGCATATCTTGTGGTGCACGTCTTGCCGTCCGCGTGGAGTGTTAAATAATCCGCACAGCTATCAAATCAATAACGCTACCGAACGGTGCGTGACCCCATTGGATCGAGGGATGGCGTATGTTATCCATAACTTCACCATATTGAAAGTGTCAGAAAATTGCCCTCAATGGAGTTAGTTTTATCCGCCAAGAATCCCGATAACGTATTTAATCCGGGTCCTTTCAACCACCACTTGTCCATCTGCGCCCATGAATGATCAAGGTTCTGCTGTCCAACTCGACGGCAATCCCAGAAACATCACCAACATGTCCAGTGACAGCAAGGAATTGTCTAGGGACGATGAAAAGCTCTCCTCAAAGACGGATCTCGAGGCCGCGTCCACTGACGATGCCTCAAATATTGTTCTACACACGGAACGTGAAATCGCCACTCACGTTATCTCTGTCGACGATGATCCATCACTCAATCCTTGGACCTTTCGTGCATTCTTCCTCGGCTTTGGTCTATCTGCCTTTGGTGGCTCCCTAGGTATGACCGACCACCTTCTGCGTCTTCTATGTTTTCTTATAATACCAATCAGCCGAGATTTATTACTTTAAACCGGTAAGTTCCATTGCCATGATCAAATTCGATTTGTTTGTCTCATCTCATCGTCGGTAGCAAACTGTGTTCGTGTCCTTGATGTTCCTTGCGATTATCTCCTATGTTCTTGGAGTGGCAATGGAGACATTCATCCCTCGCCGCGGTATATTCCGTTACTTGAATCCAGTAGGTTCTAGTCGTAACCGTATCTCGTTATCTCATGCGTCTCCAGCACTCGTTTAACAAGAAGGAAAATGCTTTCATTATCATCATGTCTAGCGCGGCGGCGAACTCTGCCCTGGCTACGGAAGTCCTTGCCGTACAGCGCCTATATTATAACATTACGCCCGGTGCTGCCACATCCATCTTCTTGTTGTTTTCTAGTCAACTCCTTGGCTATGGTGTGGGCGGTTTACTAAGAGGTGAGTCATCTGTGGACAGATAGTGTTATGTGGGGTTAATGAATTGCAAGAAATTCTGTTGTACCCATCAAAAATGCTTTATCCTGGCATCCTTCCACTCATGTCTATGCTCGATACATTCTTCGCTGAGAGTGCAAAAATGGGTCGCAGACTCAAAGTATTCTACATATTTTTTGGACTGTAGGTGATACTCTAGTACAGCTATTCACAGGACTAATTTCAAAACCACTAGAATTTTTCTTTGGGAAATCATACCAGAATGGATGTTCCCCCTTCTCACTGGTATTTCCATCGCCTGCCTCGCTGCACCGAATAGCTCTGTTGTCACCCATATTTTTGGTGGAACTAACGGTAACGAAGGGCTCGGTGTTTTCTCGCTGGGTTTCGACTGGCAGGTCTGTTTTCGCACAAGAACAACTGGTGCTGCAGATGATTGACATGTCACTTTGTAGTACATTAGCTCCAGTTCCCTCGCAACCCCCTTGAAGGCCCAGGTAGGTCAAGGTTATCTCGTAATCCATCTCTATGATGATTAACAAAGATAACAGTTTTCTGTCTTCATCGGGTATACATTATGCATGTAAGTGCCCGACATTCTTTCTCAACCTTGTTTGACGTGTTCCTAGAATCGTGTTTGTCGGGGTCTATTACGGCAACGTCTGGAAATCTCAAAACTTCCCTTTTGTACGTAGCCAAGTGTTACACTCCACATCTGCTGATTGATCTGCAGCTCGCTCAAATCTTATTCTATGAGAACGGCACCGTGTACGACCAGTCATTAATCTTGAACTCGAATTTCGAGGTCGACCCCACTCTTCTCGCAGAACAAGGATTGCCATATTATGCTGGAACCTGGGTTGTAAATCTCATTGCTGGAAACTTGGCACTGGCAGCTACTTTCACACACATGTTCCTCTGGAATCGAGATGATTTACGGCTTGCGTGGAGCTGGATGGCACCCTCGAACCTACGCAGGTTGTGGCAAGAATTTAGGTGGCAAAACGTCAACTGGAAGATCTGGAAAGATGATGGTATGCGAGAGCGACCCAACGATGATGACATTGACCCGCATTACGCTGAAATGCTCAAGGTGAGTGGAAGTTTCTGTGGCTGCCAACAGATGTTGATTAGTTTTACCTTGCAGTATCCCGACACCCCGAATAGTTGGTACTTTGCTACGTTCGTGATATCGTTCGTGGTAGCTTTGGTGGTGATCTACAAGAGTGGCTCCACATTGCCATGGTGGGGTTTTATCATATCTATTATATTGGCAACTATATCCATCCTCTTCTTGGGAGCATTGGGTGCAATTACTGGCGTTGGAATCTCGATCCGTGAGTGTCCAGTTGCAATGATGTCATCGACGCTAGCTAAGGTGGCAAACAGAAACTTTCGTGCAAATGATCGCAGGATATTTGCACCCTGGAAAGCCTATGGCCAACATGTATTTCGTTTTGTATAGCTATAGTGAGTTTACCATCGTCGGGATATAGGATAGAGCTGATTTTTTTCATTCTCAGATACTGCCTCTCAAGCTGGTTTGCTACTCCGGGATCTTAAGATCGCGCAATGCAAGTCTTTTCTGTCATGTTACCATATCACAGCTTGACGCATCTTGAACAGACGCGAAGCTCGCACCCCGTGCCGCATTCACTGCGCAAATCATTGGTACCCTCGTTGGCGCCGTGCTGAACTATGGTGAGAGAGTTTTGACTTGCCTTGCGGGATAACCTTACAATTATCTCCAGTCTTGATGAACTCCATCATCGACAGCCAATCCGCGATCCTGCTCTCAGTTCAAGGAACGAATATCTGGTCTGGGCAGCAACCTCAGCAGTACAACTCTCAAGCCATTGCGTGGGGTGGCCTTAGTAGTGGGTTGTTCTCCGTCGGATCAAGGTATGAATGGGTACCGCTGGCATACCTCATTGGGTTGTTTGTTCCCGTGCCCTTCTGGCTCGCGTACCGTTATTGGCCTAAGCTCCGTACCGACTACCTTTACACACCCATCATCTGGTACGCATTCCATTTTCACCAGACAGGCATGCCTTGATCTTTCACAACTTAGCGCTTACATTGGCTGGCTCTGTGTTGGGATCAACTCCACGATCCCGGTTGCCTTTATCGTCGCGTTCGTGTCGCAGTGGTGGGTCAGAACTCGCCACCCTCGCTTGTTCCAGGAATACAATTACCTCGTTGGCGCTGGTGTGTTTCTTTTTTCAGTAATTATAAACGATGCTTTGACGCGCTTTTTGACAGCCCTCGATGGTGGTACTCAGGTGATGGTGTTCATCTTATCCTTTGCTGTCCAAGGAGCAGCGGGTACTTCCCATCTCTTCCCCACCTGGTGGGGTGCAAACCAAGGCGGTAATTATGACCGTTGCTTATATACCACCTAATTCCGTCGCTCTCGCTCTGGTCTGTATATTTTTTTTCTTGGATTTCACGATTCTATTTATCATGACTTGCATATTATATCCATGAAAAATTAAATATGTACGGACACGATACAAATTATGAGTCAGATATGCCAGTGATTTTTCAAGAGCAAATGTTGATCATTGTAGAACAATGCGAGTAGGATGCACAGAAAAATGAACTCCAAGCAAAGATCTTGAACCAGACAAGTATAGTAAGGAGAGCCTGTCACCCACTGCGATATGAACGCGAGCGGCCCAGAGCAAGCTGAAGGGTGCACGTGACAGTGAACGAGAACAATCTTCTTGAACGCCTCACTGGGATCCTTTTTCCGACCAACTTCGTATGGACTGTATCACGAGCTTCATGTTCGAGCCGAATTTGTCAAGGCCAAGTTAAGCTAGGCGAGACTGGGAGTGGCCTGCCAGCGCCAACGAAACAGCTTGCGCCGTGGCGTGTCCTGCTACCGAGTCCTCATCATCTATTAGCAGAGAGGATGCTCATGGCGACCATGATTCGAAACAACTAGAAAAGCTCCGCTATACACACACTGATCATCCTTCCGCTTCAAGATGGCTTGGCGTCGCAATGACTTTTCGAGTCCACCAAAACTGAAACACTTCCCAAGCTGCCAGGTCAAACATTTCCCACTCTATTCCTCGGTGACATTTCTGTCCCGCTTTGGATAATCGTAAGCTTCAAGTCATGACTAGATGTGCACTCTGGTCGTCGACGCCTATGGACCCCCTCCCCCACATCTGAGCGATTCGTCCAGCTCTTCGATTGCAGGGAGGAGCTGGCCGCATTGAAGCCGAAGATAGTACGAATTTATTTTTTGGAAAGCTGTTCAAACTTGCACAAGCGAGTGCCACGCATACCCCGCATGACGGTACTTACAACACCAATACGCAGAACTCTAGTGCCACAACCAGCCGAATTCCAATAAAATAGACCTGACGGAGATTCTCTCAATGGTCACACGTATCTCCACCCATGGACAATCAGGGTTCTGGTGTCCGCCCTCACAGTCCCATGACAATCAACCGGACGCACCGCAGCAACGAAAGTTTCTCTGGAAACGATGAAAAGTTGTACAACACAAATCAAGATGTTGAGGTCGCATCATACCCGTCCGTTGATGATGCCTCAAATGCCGTCCTTCAGACAGAACGTGAAATTGCAACACACGTTATCTCCGTCAACGATGACCCGGAACTCAATCCGTGGACCTTCCGTGCATTCTTCCTTGGGTTTGGTCTAGCCGCCTTTGGTGGTTCGTTGGGTATGATCGTCTTTCCGCTGTTTTTTCTTTTTGTGTTTATAATACCAATCAGCCGAAATTTATTACTTTCGACCGGTGAGTTCCATCGTAAAATCCACTTATTCAATGTCACATCCCGCCGTCAACAGCAATACGGGGTTATGTCCTCGACATTCCTTGCCATCATCTCCTATGTTCTCGGATTGGCGATGGAGACATTCATACCTCGCCGTGGTTTATTCCGCTTCTTAAATCCTGTAAGCACCTATCACAGCCACATCTCATTTATCTCACTTCGCTTCAGCATCCATTCAACAAAAAGGAGAATGCCTTCATTATCATCATGGCTAATGCAGCGGCAACTGCGGCGCTGGCTACGGAAGTCCTTGCCATACAGCGCTTATACTACAACATTACTCCCAATGCTGTGACATCCATCCTCTTGTTGTTTTCTAGTCAACTCCTTGGTTATGGCGTCGGCGGCATACTGAGACGTGAGTCCATGTTGATAGATATGTAATATATGGGCTAATTGATTGTCGAAAGCAATTTTACTGTACCCGTCGAAAATGCTTTACCCAGGTATACTCCCACTCATGTCCATGCTGGATGCATTTTTCAACGATGGTGCGAATGTTCGGCGTAAACTCAAAGTATTCTACATCGTTTTTGGAGCGTACGTCATACTCCAATACGTTCCTTCAGTCAGAGCTGAATAAAACATCATCAGGATTTTTATCTGGGAAATCTTCCCAGAATGGATGTTTCCTCTTCTCACTGGTTTCTCGATCATCTGTCTTGCTGCACCCAACAACCCGACTGTCTCCCGGTTGTTTGGTGGAACTAACGGCAACGAAGGACTCGGTCTTCTCTCGATAGGTCTCGACTGGCAGGTTAGCTTTTACTCGAAAGTGATACTACATTATGACTGATATCAAAATTTGTAGAACATTAACTCTTCGGTTCTTACGACTCCCTTGAAGGCGCAGGTTAGTTTACATAAATATCATGCTGGATTCTTGTCATCAATGAACCTGCCAGTTTTCCATCTTCGTTGGGTACATATTTTGCTTGTAGGTACAAAAGCCCTTTTTGTCGACCATTTTTCATGTCTTTCTAGCATCGTTTTCCCGAGTATCTATTACGGCAATATCTGGAAATCTCAAAACTTCCCATTCGTACGCAACCGTGTTTCACACTCGGCACCTATTGACTCCGATTTTTAGCTCTCTGAACTCTTGTTCTACGAGAACGGCACTGTGTACAACCAGAAATTGATCCTGAATTCAAAGTTGGAAGTCGACCCTACTCTCCTCGCAGAATATGGATTGCCATATTTTGCCGGAACGTGGGTCATAGCTATCCTCTGCACTAGCTTGGCATTCGGTGCTACTTTCACGCATATATTGCTTTGGAACCGCGATGATATACGGCTCGCATGGAACTGGATGGCCCCATCGAAGTGGAAAGATTTTAGGGTGCAAAACATAAATTGGAAATTCTGGCAAGACAACGGCATAAGGGAGCAGCCCGACGGAAACGAGGACATTGACCCACACTATGTTCAGATGCTCAAGGTCAGGCTATTCTGCTGTCTGTTTACAACAAATCTAGACCTGTTCTACAATCCAGTATCCAGATGCTCCGAATAGTTGGTACTACGCCACCTTTGTAGTATCATTCGTGGTTGCTCTGGTGGTGATATACAAGAACAACTCTACATTGCCGTGGTGGGGCTTCATCATATCCGTGCTCTTGGCAATTATAACCATCCTCTTCTTTGGAGCGTTGTCAGCCATTACAGGTATTTACCTATCGATGCGTGAGTCTCTTGTTGTAATCATCATTATTGAAGCCGGCTAAAGCGACGAATAGAGACCTTTGTGCAAATGATTGCAGGGTATTTGCACCCAGGAAAGCCGATGGCCAACATGTATTTCGTTCTTTATGGTTCCAGTAAGTTTGTGCTCTTCTTCCTCCGAGGTACGAGGTCATCCACTTTTATTTTCAGACACTGCTTCCCAAGCGAGCTTGCTACTCCGGGACCTCAAGATTGGCCAGTGTATGTTTTCTTGGTCATCTCGGTAACAACATAACCAGATGCGTTTACAGATGCCAAGCTTCCTCCCCGTGCTTCATTCGCTGCCCAAGTCATCGGTACCCTCATAGGTGCCATTCTGAACTACGGTAACAGAGTTCCAACTCCTTTTCTGCACATTCTTATAGTTGTCCTGCAGTGTTAATGAATTCCATTGTTGATAGCCAATTCGAGATTCTGCTCTCAGTTCAAGGAACAAATGTCTGGTCAGGATGGCAAGCCCAGCAATACAACTCTCAGGCGATTACATGGGGAGGCCTTAGTCATCAGCTATTCTCCGTTGGAGCAAGGTATCAATGGGTCCCACTGTCATACCTCATTGGCCTAGTCGTACCCGTGCCCTTCTGGATCATGCACCGTTACTGGCCTAAGCTGCGTACTGACTACTTTTACACGCCAATTACCTGGTATGCATTTCATTGCCACTGACAATGTCATTTTTATCATGCATCATCTAGTGCGTGTGTTGCCCTTTTGTCAGTTGGCATTACCTCTACGTTCTTGTCTTGCTTCTTGCTTTCACTACTGTCGCAGTGGTGGTTAAGAACACGCCACCCGCGTTGGTTCCGGGAGTACAACTACCTCGTCGCTGCCGGTATGTCTTTCAGTAATCTGTCCACGATCTCCGATGAGCAATTTTGACAGCCCTGGATGGTGGTACTCAGGTGATGATATTCATTTTGTCGTTTTCTGTTCAAGGCGCAGCAGGTGTTACTCATCTCTTTCCCTCTTGGTGGGGTGCCAATCGAGGGGGTAATTACGATCATTGCATGTACCTGAACTGAACATCAGCAAATCTACATAAGTATTGTTTATATAAATTTGCATACTTTCAGATGACTTATTCAAGTCAATGGTGTCTGTCAAGTGGTAAGTTGTTCATAAGGACTTTCTAAGTTGTATTAAGTCACAGCCAAGATGTTGCTCAACTTGATGGCCAGGCATATGGGAAAAGTGGTTGACAAGTAGTGCTACTAAGTACTAGTACAAGCAATGTGTAAATGCACTACTACAACATGGTAACGGTGATTCACACTCAAGCATTGATGGGGCTTGTCATTATCTGGCTGCAATATGGTGATGGTTAAAGTGAAAGTGGCTGGGTATATGAAGCCTCCTTATCTCTTTGGTGCAGTCCAATGAGCTGTTGAGAATATTGATATCATCTCACATATGAAGGTTAGCCCCTATTGTGTTGTATCAATAACAATAAAGATACTAGTACTGTGGATGACTGATCATAATACATAGTGGCTCAAAAAACTGTCTGCATGTTTGGTCATTTTTTCACTAAATGCATTATTCCCTAATAACCCCTAATCCATACCCTAATATGTTGGTTTATGAAATGAAGCACTGACTCCTGGCTGTCTAACTGTCCATATCTCAAGACATATGAATTATATGTGATGAAATGGCAGTCATTTCAAAACAGTGACTTATTTGGACAGTTTTTTGACTGTAATTTTGTCTAGGTATCTAGTACTTGGTGTTATGCTTGGTCCTGGGTAAGGTGCAAGCGTAGCCTCTGTGTGTACTCTGGGTCAAGGGTTTGCCAAAGGGTGATTCCTCAGTGGCTCTCTATGGTGTTGTTTGAGGGATACTCAATGATGTGGGCAAGGATGTCATCCAGGGGATTCCTGATGACAGGTCTGTGATGTCATCCAAGCAGAGTTTGACGACAGGAGGACCGAGGGGTTTTCCTACAATGGTCATATATGCCAAAGGGGGATTCCTTAGTGGCTCTCTGTGGGATGTCATTCAAGGGATACTCAACAATGGGTCAAGGGTGTTGTCCAAGGGCTTCCTGATGATGTGTGGTTGATGGGAGTTGCCACAACCGATCCAAGGTAGTGCCCAAGGGTTATCTGGCACTGGTCAAACTTGCCACTTGATTAGGCAATCGATGGAGGCAACGGAGGCAACAAAGGGTTGATTACAGTGGTGATGATGACAAGGAATACGTTGAGCCCAACAAAGAGTCAAATGTATAGTGCTCACTCAGTAGTAGAGCGGAGACCAAGGGAGGGATGAACAGTGAGCTAGTATTCATGTACTGGATAGCGAGTACAGGCGAACAGAGGAGATCTAGCTTTGAGACTATGATACAAGGACAAAGGGTTTAAGTACCTGGCTGAACCAGTTCAGGGCAGGTGTGAGAAAGTGTATGCATCATCCGAGCATAAGCAAGGATGAGTCAAAGGAATGCAATGGAATCACATGGAACACAAAGGACTAAGCGAGAATGACTCATTGAAGCTGATGGAGTCAGATGGAACTATGGCAAGGTAATTGTAATGACAAGCAAATGAGTAATTGTGCAATGGAGTCAGATGATGAGATATAAAGAGTGAGTCATCATGAAGAAAAGAATCAAAGTCCAATAGAAACTTAGCAAAGGAAGCGATAGGGACAAATCATAACACTCCACATCCCTTTAGTTGTCCAGATTATCTAGATCCTCATGTCATTCTAACATCATCTATCCCTGTCATTTTACCCTCAAACAAAGAATTGAGTGAATCCACTCCCCACCAGACCATGACCCCAGAGATGACTTCAACTATGATAGTGACTATGACACAGATGCATACACCAATATAATAGGATCCCAGAAGCCAGAAGAAGTGAACTATTCTAGATTTTCCTTGTCACTGTCTCGAACATACAATGGAGGTAATGTTACAATTTGCCCCTATCGTTTCCTTTGCTGAGTTCCAATTGAACCCTTATTTCTTTTCTTGTGATGACTCACCCTTTATTCCTCATCATTCAACTCTGTCACATGATTACTCTTCCATAGTTCCATCCAACTCTATCAGCTTCGATAAGTCATTCTTGCTTAGTCTTTTGTGTTCTATGTGATTCCATCACATTCCTTTGACTCATCCTTGCTTATGCTCAAATGACGCATACACTTTTGCATATCTGCCCTAAACTGGTTCAGACAGGTACTTAAACCCCTTGCCCTCATACTTCATCCCTTAAGCTAGATCTCCTCTGTACTCATCTCTAAGTACACAAATACTAGCCCATGTTCATCCTGCCTCCCTTGGTCTTTGCTCTACCATTGAGTGAGTGCTATACATTTGACTCCTCATCGAGCTCAATGTATCCCTTGTCTTTGTCATCATCATTGTTGACTCATCACTGGCACAATTGCACCCAGTGCCAAGTAACCCTTGGGCACTACCTTGGACAGTTGTTGGCCACTCCTTTCAATCACACATCATCAGGACACCCTTGGCCGACACCCTTGCCCATTGTCAAGAAATCCTCAGACAGTACCACACAGAGAGCCATTGAGAAGTCCCCCATTGGCATATATGGCTGTAGTAGGAATCCCCCTTCAGTTCTGCTGTTGTCAAGTACCACTTGGACAACATCCTTGCCCATCATCAGGAATCCCCTGGACAATACCTTACCCATTGTTGAGTATCCCTCAAACAACATTCCTAGAGTCACTGAGAAATACCCCTTTGGTGAACCCTTGATCCACACAGACACACAGAGGCTATGCTTGCACCTTACCCAGGACCAAGCATAACACCAAGAATGCAAAACTTGATCACCAGCTATCATACATAGAATTCATGTACACCAAAAACCTTTTTCTCACTGCAATCAACAATGTGAAATGGGATGATGATACACTAGACTCATTCAACCAGTTCTTTCACAACCTAGACAACCACCCAATACAAGAGGAGGGTAAGCACAGAAAAAAGGCACTGCTGCTTTATGCATCAAGAGCATGTGCCAACTGGCATGACAAGCTTGCCCTCCAGAAAGCTTTCAATATTGCTACCATAAACAAGGACCTACTTGCCAAAATAGCATGCAAGATAGACTCTATGGAGGTCCATGCAAAC
>JBBPPV010000026.1:0-17246 GCA_038092115.1 Leccinum brunneo-olivaceum
GTCCGCCAGTCGGAACAACTGACTCTGGAATGACGGGAAGTGGGAATTCGGAGAAAGGGCTGGTGCCACCAGCTTTATCTAATGCTACCCTGGTTGGTGTCCCGTCATATGAGCCAAGGGGCGACAGCGAGCGATGAGAATCGAGTATAGGAGAAGACAGTGGAGAAGAAGTTGAACCATGTGTCTTTGCGGCAGCAGGACTGGACGTCAACCTGTTACGCAAGCGCTTTTCTTCCATCTCAGGACAGCTCAACGTCGTGACTTGAACGCCATCCTCACGCAATTCCTTAGCATCCGTTTGCACGCCGATAGAACGGTATTTGCGAGAACGGGACCTCAGCGTTCTTTCCCCGTCAGAGTCGACCTCATCCTCAACATCAGCATCTTGACTGTCGGTCTCTGCCTTGTCCAGTTCATTCCTGAGACCAAGAGGGCTTGGGGAAGGTACAGACCACGAAACCTTGCCGGTATGTCTCTGGGGAAACGGACTATCGGATAGATAATGAGGCTGAAATGACGGCGGAAAGCCAACCAGAGGGGATGGCATTGGGGAACGGAAGGCAGTCTTCCTTTCTGGCGTGCCAGGGACAGGAAGGCGGCGGAGAGCAGTCGATGGAGACCCTTCATCGGGAAACACTCGTCCGGGAGCGCGACGAGGGCGTTCTTCCCAGGGAAAGACATGCTTCATCTTCGTAAGGTCAGGAGTTGCAGCCCCGTTCTCCTCCCTAATGTTGCGACTTTGTCCTTGGCTACGTGGTATCTCAGGAGTGACATGCATAAGAGACGGGCTGAAAAGCGCGTTGGGAGTAGGCTGCGACTTGGAGGGACTGGGCTCCATCGTAGTCAACGATGTTTCAGAAGACGACGGTGAGACCGAAGACCAGTTTCTGTCGATGTCCCATACTTTGGGAAAGTAGGTGTCCGTTGGGGTGGACGTAACGATACGGGGAGGTGTCTTAGGTGTTAGAGACAAGCTTCCCTTTCCTGCTTCATGTTCTCGTAGTGAGACATGAGCGGTTTGAGCTCCCACTTCGCGAGTGATACGCAGAGGTTTATACGGAGCGGTGACATAGCGGAGAGGCGTAGGGGGGAGAGATATCGGTCGTGCGTAGGGAGCAGGTGGAATTTCATTGACTCCTGGAGTAGGAAGCGTCGTCCATCTAACAAGAGAGCCCGACGGTAATGATAGGATTTGTCCAGGAGGAGTAGACGGCTCTGGAGTTGTAGAGAGTTCCACCGGTACCGCTGTAGACTCGGGTGTTTCCGTACTGTCTTCCTGTTTTTGCGCCTGCATGAACATCCTTTCCGCCCGCGTTCGAGGGCGAATTAGATCAAAACGGCCCTCCAGGGGCATGGTCCGATATATCCCTTCATCATAGGCCCGGGATGCCGATATTCCTGATGTCCCCATGCCTTCAAGTGCTACTCGACGTAACTCTTCCAATCCCAGTGCTTCACCTGCGGTAATGGGATGGCGAAGGCCCCGTTCATTCCATACAGAAACATATCTAGTATGCTGGAAAAGAGGTTCGGTAGTTTCCGACCGAAAATGTTGATCGTATACACTGTACCAACGATCGACGAGGGAGCCATAGTCGTATGCGCGCGAGTGGGTAGCAGTTTCCATAGAGGGATCTGCAGCCATGTCTGTGGACTGTGCAGAAGAGCTGGGAGCACGGTAAGGAATGGAGTGCCAAGGTTTGTGAGGGCCAATAAAGTGGACGAGGGATATTTGAGATCCAAAACGCTGATACGCCGGGGCGTAGCTAAAGCGATCCAGTCAGATGACCATTGAAACAGCGAGGTTCGACATGACTGACGTATAAGTGGCTGTTGGTGTGGTGTTGTACGTGAAGCTGAGTCTATTCCAATTGCCGCCTCTCCACTCGTTCAGAAGACCCTGGTCTGCGCCATCCCAGGAGCCTTTCGTGTATAGGAGTTCTTGAAGTTGGCCAAATTTGTCTTCTCCAGGAGACAAGACCATCATGCCAGAATTGAATATATCTGGCCATCCGACATCTGGAACAGCAGAAAAATCGTGGTCGAGATGGAAGAGGTGGGAAAGAGGACGGAGAGGAAGAACATCTGCATCTAGAAATATTACCTTGGAGTATTGTGTGAGACGAAATACGTGCAATTTTGTCAAGGCCGTGTCTAGGTCTGTGCGCCCTAAAGGACCAGAAGTGGGATGTCAGAAGTAGGCAGTTTATGGTCTAGATGGACAGGTTGGGCGAGTCCGATGACTCCCTCTCATGTAGATTGTGACGTAGAAATGCACGCACCAAGTAGCGTCAAGGATACAGTATCAGGTGGGACAATCGTTTCAACGCCGATGACGACGTTGAACGCCTTCCTGAGGAGCCTAATGGAGGACACATCGACGGTTTCTGGTGTGACGAGACACACTGTCTCGTACTCGACTGATGACAGGGTACGATGCACATCCTTTAGTGCAGCAACGACGGTGAGTGCGCCGGGGAGATATCCATCGGACGTGAGCAGCGTCACGAAAGCATATTGAATGGACATGATAAGTTAGAATAAAAAGACATCCAGGTCAGCGCAAAAAAACAGACATCAACCATGTCATCCCTCAGCTTCAACCGTACGCACTCGTTCTACACCCCGATGAGGAGACGGTCTACTGAAAAATCATAGCCAGAAGCAGTCAAAGGGATCGCAGAGTTCAGTAAGAAAATCAAACAGTCTCTGCGTCGGTTCCTAATAATCCATCCCTAGTCGAAGTTGCCATCCATGCCATCCTATACGTTCGCCAGATTTACCCCCCAGATTTATTTGTGAGAAGGAAAATGTATGACACGCCAGTGTTTCAGTCGCGTCACCCCGCTCTTAATGAGTACATCTCGGGCGCAGTCAAGGCCATCACCGACGAACTCATCAAGGTGGGCCAGTTGGCATCAATAATATAGCACGTTCGAACTTTTCCGCACAGGGAAACATCCAAAAGGTTGTAGTCGTGATAAAGGACAAGGATCAAGTTGCCCTCGAGCGGTTCATCTTTTCTGTGGAAAACGTGCTAGAAGTCGACCCGTGCAGCAGGGACGTCAGGTAAGATAGACCCAATCCCATGGATTCCGTTGACCCTTGTTTCATGCAAGTGTACAAGAAGCAATGTCGTCTGCGACCCTCGGTCGATACTTTCGTGCATTTCTAGTCAAGCTGAACATGCTCGAGTCTCAGCTTGGCGTCCTTGAGCCTCAAGGTAGTCCCTGCGATGTTACTCCAGGTAATCTGTGTCAACTACTTTACAGACGAAGCCTCGTTTGCAATCCTATTGGAGCTTCGCGACGATATGGAAGCCCCAGCTATGCCTCAAGACGAAGATCCACCCCCATGGGTGCCCGCCGACAAGCAGCATACCACTGCAGCGACGCCAGATAACGCACAGCTTCATCTTCTGCGAGCAGTTGAGACGGGCATAGTTAACGTGGATATCCTGCTATTTGGCCCCGGCGATTCCTTCATTGACGAACGTTTTAGCTCTCCCTTCTTGTACAGGAGTCGGAGGAGAAACTCAAAAGATCAGAAAACCTACACAAGAGTAGTGATGCCGATCAAAGCAGGGATGAAGAAAAGAAAGCAGAAACAGCTGAGCCTTCACGTATGTCGGTCTTGATTCACGTCTTCAACGACTAAGCGTCGCCATGCAGACCACGGACGACCAATAGAATCCATTTAAAAGTACAAGAAACACGATAGATCAGTACTAAACGTCCACCCGTATGCGTTGAATAATAGGTATAATTCGTTCCCACTCTTCCATAGCCTGCAAACGTCGGAAGTCAGTCCAACAAGAAGTGTACGAGAGACTTACAGATTGATAAAATTCAATCTCCCCGTCAGCAAGGTTGCCCAGCATTTCCTTCATTTCTGCTTCCTTTGAATACTGGAAAATAGTTTGTTCCCTCAGTGTTTCATCGCTGAAGGCATCAGAAGTATCATGTGCAGTAGTCACCGCATCCTGGAGCTAAATTCCAAATAGCATTTTAACCTTGGATTGGAAGAAGGGAACAACATACCTCTTTGATCTTGAGGTCTAATTTCCGCATCTTCTCCACCCGACTGCGGTCGTCATCTGCACCACGAATCGCGTCCACCTTATCTTTCAGGTAGGCGCTCAGTCCTAATCCCGTGCTTCCTGCGTGACCAGATATCACCGCCGACAGACGGTCGCGTTCGAGCGTAACCCCAGACAAGTAGTCAGAAAGTTCTTCAAAATCAAGCTGCTTCTGGTCACGAAGCTTCAAAACAGCTCGATTTGCATGGGAGTAAGTGAGGAGCGAGTGAAGATGTACGAGGAAGGGGTCGGTGGTCGTCTGCGTCTGGCAGAGAGTGATGTTATGATCAAGTTGAGAAGAGTAGAAAATACACACTTTGTGACGAAGGAGCGCGGAAAATTCGAGAAGAGTGTTCGAGAAGTGATTGAGCGGATCTGTAATTCCTGACTCTAGAAATCCGAGGCCCTGTACGGCGACAGCAAGATCGTGATAGTCGGCCGTGAGGTCTTCACCGGATTCCGGTTTGCCTCTCGTTTAGCCTCAGAATTCCCCACGGAGAATGTAACCCCACCAACTTACCATTCGTGCGCCCTCGAATACGGTTCCAGAGGCGTTCACTGAGAACAAGACCGTCCTCAAATTTATCAACCGATTCGCGCATGTGTAAAAAGCGCTCATCGGGCTTGCGGACGCGAGCGAACGCATTTAAAAGGGTGTCTGAAATATTGTCAATCAGTCCAGGTGTGGGTTCGGGACCAGGAGGGTGAGCAAGGTGCTGGTGCATGAAGACATGCTGTTACAGAATCACGGTAAGTGCAGTTAGAGCAGAGATGTATATCATACCCATTCAGTAGACTCGAAGAAGGCGCGAACAAGCGTGCTGCGTTGGAGGGTAGGGTGCCGTGCTATCCGCTGCAAGAACCGATGAAGGCTTTGTCGGGTCAGTTCAAGAGACTTGGGACTTCCTGAATGGACTCACTCTAATCGACGGCGCTCGATAAATTCGGGGCTAAATCTATCACCAGTGATGTACTCTGAGGGTGATCAAGTATTGTGTTGTGCATCCTGAGGCTAAACATACCAAGCCGGTGTTTGTCCGGTAGTGCCGGGACCACACATGCAGGGAAATTCTTTACTAGATGATCTCGCAAGAAGACAAAGTCTGTGAACCGACGACGGGAAGACGGATTGGGAGACGAGAATATGGGAAGATTGGTCTTTGGCACGAGTGAGGAGGATACACTGAATAAATAACGTGCAAACCTTTGCTGTGACCAAGTAGGATACGTATGCATCCTTTGTCTCTGCGAGTTCTTTGATGGGATCCTTGACCATCGTGACAAGATATCCTTCCCACTTTGGATCATGAGGCCCCCGCTGCTCCTCGACGCCAGCTGTGCTCTGCTTGAACCCGGGTGTCGGGTGTGCGCGGGGATCGACATCATACGGTGCTGATGCGGATTCCCAAGTGACGCTGTCAAACACGTCCTCGTCGTTGCCGTGCATGGTGTGCAGTGTACGACTCACGTGACGATCCCCCTCTAGCTGCGGGCAGGGCATTATCACAAAATAAACCAAAACAAACGCTTTCTTGATGCGCCAATATCTGTGCTCGCTGCTGGCGTGGCTCGGCGCTGTCGCGTTCGCTGTTGCCTATGAGGTCCCCTTTTCAGACTCGGACTACTCCAGGCAGGTCTGCTCGGGCATGTGGGGTAGCCCAGAGACATTCATCAACGGTACGCATGAGCAGTATATCTCGTCTATAACGGTCGCAAACGTGTGGTTCTGCCAGTCACGTTCGATGCCAGCTCATCTCATGGCCAGGTGGCCATGGTCGTATACGAGTGGAAAGATGTCAAATACCTGGGTAAAGTCACGTCGGAGACAGACGATTCTATTCCCGTAAGTAACGCCGGTGTTGCTCTGGTCACGGCACACTCACGACTATCTCATACTAGCAGAAAACATATATTTGCACGACAGACGCTGTAAAATCTGACCTGTGTTCTTATGAGAACATCGGAAAGTTCATTTTCGACGCCCATGACCCAAATGATCAAACACTCATGGAACAGACAAGCTTTTGGACCGCGAGTGTTGCATTCAATGGAGCAGGTGTCGCGGAGAACAATTCCTCCCCTCTGTGGAACAATCCTACGGGAAATCCGACCCCTCCTTCGGACGATAACATTTCACCCTGGTCTCCAAGAGGTGTTACACTACTCGAACTTCGTGCGACTCCGCGTGATACTGGCCCCCTAAACCCAAGTCCATCGGGGACATTAACTTACGCATCACCCATACAATATCAGGTCCGCAAGACGGGGTATTATTGCGTAGGCAAGTTGGCCTTTTTGATGTGATTGTCCCATCATATCATTTCTCTGCAGCCGTTGTACCTGTCACTATAATGACTCCTGCTGCCCGCCAAGCCCCCTTCCATTCAACATACAATGGTGTCGTTCTTTTCAGAAACAACTTTGACGGTAAACTTCCCGCAACGGATTACCCAAAGGTCAACGTAGGTCCTCCTTCTCAGCTCCATGGAAACACTTGCAAATCGTCAACAGTTCTATCTCTTCATGTTTTTTGCATACGCACTGTTCGGTTTTGCCTGGGCGTATATCTGCTACAGGCACCTTACAGAACTCCTACCCATTCAGGTGCGCTGTCTCCTTAAAAAGGAGTTTGATCCTCTCTTCACATATGTACTGTACAGTATTATTTATCAGGGCTGATCGGGTTTCTCGCCATAGAGATGGTTGCGAATTGGGGTAAGTTAGCACTCGTACTTTTCAAGGTAGGTTTGCCTAAGGCCAAGTAGTGTACTATAGGTATCTCAATGCGCATGACAAGAACACGGCATCTATGGTCTTCCTTTTTGTCGGTCAGTGCATCCTTCCTTATTTGATTCGGTTTTCCCGAAACTTTCTTCGTAGTTGCGATACTCGACGCTGGAAGAAATGCATTGTCATTTTTCATGCTGTTAGTCGTGTCACTTGGTCTCAGTGTTACCCGAGAATCCCTCGGTAAGACCATGGTAAAATGTCAATGCCTGGCTGGCGCACATTTCGTATTTGGAGGTGTGTAAATTTAAATGTCATAGTTCTCTACTCACGGACGTCGAAGTATTATACGCAGTCGGCATCGTCGAGCTTGAGCTGGAGTCAACTTCAGCATTGGTCCTCCTTCTGTTCATCATTCCTCTGGCATTTACACTGAGCGGTTTCCTTATGTGGATCATATATTCTCTTAATGGTAAATTGAACCATCGCGACTCTTCGCAACAAAGTATTAAACCCCAAGTCCAGGTACAATGACTCAACTGACCATTCGCAAACAACGGTACAAGTTGACTATGTTCAAGCGACTGTACTATATTCTACTTGCGACCGTTGTCGTGATCGCCGTGTTTTTTGTCGTCTCGTCTATGGCATTTTCCGACCGGTTGGCTGAAGGTTTGTTTGTTTGATGTTGGATTGGCTTTCCTTTGATGCCTACCTGCCCGACAGACTATGCTGCTAAATCTTGGCGCATGAGGTGGTGGCTACTCGATGGGTACCTTGCGATACTCTATTTCATTTCGTTCTGGTCGATTGCTTATCTTTGGCGCCCGACCGAGAACAATCGGAGATAAGTCCTTTCTTTCTTTTGAGTACCACTGTGCTTAACTGTAGCTCTGATATCCACACTCGCTATGTCTGACGAGATCGCTCAAGAGGAAGAGGATGCTGAAGACTATGATCTTGAAGCCCTTCAACTTCGAACTGCGGCAAGGGAAGACGATGAAATTACACTCGTCAACAACCGTAGGGAACCTGAAGCGCTTGCAGAAGATCATGTCGTCTTTGAGATTGGCGACGAGGATGCAGGCAGTGACGATGAAGCCGAGAACGCAGCCAAAAAACGACGAGGGGAACGCAAGTCTGTCGACGAGAACGAGACAGATGAGGAGCGAGCTGGCCTCATGGGAGGAAGGAGACAGAGGGATAGAACAGATTAAACATTCCTTTTCAAGCCTCTGTCTGTAGATTAATACATGAACCGATTACTGTTCTCCCACTTCAATACTAGGAAGAATCTCTCACACGTCCCGTAGATACTGTATAGAGACGAGCGGCGATGTTCATACTTTGCAGCTCCTAGAAGAAAGTATCAAATAAGAATGGTAAGATAACAAATACAAGTCGAATAAACCTGAAATAGCAGCTTCGCAGCGTACGGAATGTACAGCTGAGAGCACGCAGTTTTGTTCTTACAAGCACGACACTATCCAGTGTCAGTCAAATCTTTGACTCCAACGGGTGTTATCTTACCTCAAACGTTTGTTTTTTCTACAGCGACGATATCAGCATTATGAAAGTCAATCATAAATCATGTCGCACTCACCAAGTTGGCAATCGCGGTGAGACCGCATCTAACCCAGCATTATTTACAAAGAAGACAAAGACGACATGGAACACTTACATATCACACACATGCAACCGATAAGCATCGCTCGCTTCAAACAAGCGCTCCTTCAAAAACGCCGCAACGCCGTGGGAGATCATACAGTCACGTTCCATTTCTCCGAATCGGAGACCACCATCACGACTACGACCCTCCACTGGTTGTCTTGTCAGAATTTGTACCGGTCCTCTGGCACGCGAATGGATCTTGTCGTCTACCATGTGCTTGAGACGTTGGTAATATGTCGGACCAAGGTAGATTTGGGCTTGAAGCTTCTTGCCTGTATGACCATGGTACATGACCTCGAGACCGCGAGATTGGTAACCTTTCTGACGAAGGAAGGTCGATACCGACTCGACTGTGAGATCCGTAAAAGGAGTGGCGTCGCCCTCATTGCCAATGAGTGTGGCGACCTTTGACAACAAGCACTCGACCAAGTGACCTATTGTCATACGAGACGGAATGGCGTGGGGGTTGATAACCAAGTCCGGTACGATACCCTCCGCGGTGAAGGGCATATCCTCCTGACGGTACGTGATACCAATTGTTCCTTTTTGACCATGACGGGAAGCAAACTTGTCGCCGATTTGTGGGACGCGTGTAGAGCGCACGCGAACTTTGACGAACTTTTGTCCTTCGGAATTGGTGGTGATCAGAACCTGATCAACGATACCGTTTTCTGTACTTTTCAGAGGTGTCGAGACGTCCCGTCGCGTGTGTGTCCGAGTTCGTTGTCCTAACTCTTCACTATCCGGAGGGATTGGTGCAGTCTTTCCGATGATGATATCCTCACCCCTAACGTTTGTTCCTGGTGCAATGAGGCCATCATCTTCTAGCTTATCGTAGGTCCCATGCTTCATGCGGAGGGTAGTATCGCGAGTTGGTTTCTCAAACTCTTCCAGCTGTTGGACTCCGCTTTTCTTCTCGAGATCCATGTAGCTGCGGTAGTATATACTCCGGAAGAGACCTCGATCGATGGAACTTTGATTCATGATGACGGAGTCCTCTTGGTTATAGCCACTATAGCAGAGGATAGCGACAATAGCGTTCTGACCAGCGGGAAGTTCGCGGAATTTCAGATACTCCATAGAGCGCGTCGTAGCAAGAGGCTTTTGTGGGTAGTACAGGATGTTGGCCATCGTGTCCATCCGCACCAAAAAGTTCGTGAGGTAGATACCCATAGCTTGTTTACCCATAGCGGATTGGTAAGTGTTACGCGGTGACTGAAGAATTGTGAGACCACAAATAGTTGATTCCTAAGTGGTACGCACCTGGTTGTGATCGGGGAAAGGAATGATACTGGCGCACACACCAAGGATCATACTAGGATGAATCTCGCAGTGAGTCCATGTGTGAGCATTGATTCCAGCCTTTAGTCGTGCTGCAGGATCAAAATCACCATCGTTCTCATGTGGATTTATGCCTGCAGATTGTAACCTGGAATTCTCCAAGTCCTCCGGTGTCATGGAGATCATCACCGTTTCTTCCTCTTCGGCATCCAACAACTCAATAATTCCCGACTTCACCAAATGTTCCCACTTGAACTCTTCGCCATCGTCATCACGGTAGCCTTGATTAAGCCACTTGATGTGCTTCTTCTGCAGGGCAAGCTGCTGATTTTCGACAATGAAAAGGGGTCGACAAACTCGCCCTGCATCAGTGTATAGGCGAAGCTCCCTCTCACGGATATCACGAACTACAGAAACTTCAGGACTAATGTCATCCTTTCTGCGCAGTTTTTTGATCGTCTTGACAAGGTTAGCGGGATCACGATGGACTCCCATCCAGACGCCGTTCACGAAAACCTTTGTGCAGGGCGTTGATGAATGTGCATTCTCTTCCAGTGACTCAAGACCCCACTCTTCCAAAAATTCGATGACCGGGGCAGAATAAGAACCGACAGAGATACATGCCATCAGCGCCAAGTTTTTGACAAGACCACAAGCCTGCCCTTCTGGGGTCTCCGCTGGGCAAACCATTCCCCAGTGAGTATTGTGTAACTGACGAGGTTTTGCGATCTTGCCTTCCCGTCCCAGCGGGGTATTACAACGACGAAGATGAGAGAGAGTGGAGGCGTAGGTGTATCGATTAAGCACCTGAGATACGCCAGCTTTCGAAGCCATAGATTTCTTTTGGTCGCCCCAGTTACCAGTGGCGAGGGAGTACTTGAGGCCGTTGGTGATAGTTTGATGTTTGACGGCCAATGAAAGGTTAAACTCTTTATGGGTCTCAACACACTAAAAAACAGTATGAGTGAAGTATAGCACAGAGCGCGTTTGGTGATACCTTTTGGAGGTACCGGTAAACATCCTTTGTCAACTTTTTGAAGAGCATGCGGAAAAGGTTGGCGAGCAAGGGACCAGCTAGGTCGAGGCGCTTCTTGCCAAAGTGATCTCGATCGTCAAGCTCTCTCCTTTCCAATGCAGCGAGGAGTAGTCGATGGATCATATAGCCAAAGAAGTATGCCTTCTTTGACTCCGAACCTTCCGCCATGGAAACGTGCGGTAACATCTCCTTCTGCAAAATTTCTTGGGCGTACCGGATGCGCCGCTCTCTGGAAAGACCGGTGGTGGTACCTCGGTTGCCAATGAAGTCAAGAGCCACTTCGCGGTCCTGAATGACAAAGCCTTCGTCAATACAGGGCTTCAGCATCTCGAGCATTTGGGAGTCCTGCATGTCGTAGCAAATGTGTTCGAGAATGTCACGGTCCGAGATTACACCAAGTGCGCGGAAGACAACCCAGATTGGGATATCGACACGAATATATGGAATTGTAGCCTTCATGACATTTCCAAGCTAGACGAACGTAAGCGTGAGGTCTGTTACAGATGTTTAATACTCACCGAACGTTCTTGGTTACGGTGAAACATCTTAACTTGGAATTGACTAATTGTTTTTCCACCTTTCTCGACGGCACTCCGTATTTCGGCAAGGAAGTTGATCGGGGAAGGTTGGGCTTTTGCGAAGACGTAGACG
The DNA here is from genome assembly GCA_038092115.1 of Leccinum brunneo-olivaceum. Classification (NCBI taxonomy): domain Eukaryota; kingdom Fungi; phylum Basidiomycota; class Agaricomycetes; order Boletales; family Boletaceae; genus Leccinum; species Leccinum brunneo-olivaceum. The sequence continues at coordinate 11,445 of JBBPPV010000026.1, forward strand.
TGATTCGTTGCCATGCGCTCCTGCGCGATGAGGACCTTTTCGGACCCATTGATGATGAAATATCCACCAGAGTCATATGGACACTCGTTGAGGTCGAACAAATCTTGGTCTTGTAAACCTCTCAGGATACAAAATGTGGACCGGAGCATGATGGGCACCTAAAGAGCAAATTACTACTATTTGCGCTATCGGGTGCAAGAGAACTTGCCTTGCCAATCCAAACTTTCGTCGCATCATCAGGGTTGTCACGTCCCTCAGGTTCCCATATCACATCACCGGGAACGCCTTCTGGATCTTCACGACCTAGCAATACCCTCTTTCGCATTTCGATGTACAATGGAGCCGAGTACGTCAAGTTCCGCAAACGCGCTTCTTGAGGGAAAACAGGAACAACAGAGCCGTCCGCCTCCGTGACAGTTGGGCGCGACAGGTATATTTGCCCAAACTTTATCTCATAGCGTCGCGTCATGTCCGACTCGTGACCGGTGTGTTGATCGGCCTGGTCGAGTATGAGGTCAGCGTTTTCATCGACCAGTTCTTGCATGGTGTTTTGGACGAATTCGTCGAACGAGTCTAACTGTTGCCGAACAAGACCTTTCTGCTCAAAGAAACTGGAAATGACGGTCCAACAGTCCTCCTGGGTTATCTCCTCGTACACCTCTTCTTCGTCATCCATCCCGTAATTTGGGTCATATGAGAACGTGCTTTGAGACGGATCGACATCTCCAAGAAATGCTTCAGAAAAAGTCAGTGGTGGAATTGTGAATCTAGGTACCTTGGCTCATGGCACGAGAATGAAAGAATATGGAACGTTAACAATTGACAGTGTTTCACCAGTTCGCGATGACTGCTGTGAGTGGTGATGAAAAGGCGCGCGATGGTTGAAAGACAAGATTGAGCACGCCGCCGATGTTCGACGAGCGGGACTGGTAAGCATTGTTGACGCTTGTTGGTAGTTTCGAACTCCGCACTGAACATGGATGACTAATCTACACTTTGACACTCGCTCAGTAGTCTGTCCATCTTTGCCAGTGCACTCGTCGCATATCCACCCTGACATCGACCGTCAATGTATGCGCTATGACTATCGTGGCCACTTACACCAAAGAGCACGGTATGGTTGAGATGGTGGTACAGTTCGTACAAGTCAGCTCGTAGATCATATTGCTCTACCGGTTCGCTTTTTGGCATATTCGCGTGGTAACTGGCGAAGAACGTCTTTGGGATTCCCCCGAACATGCGCCCGATGGCAAGGCTTTGCAAGGTTTTTCAGACTGAACGACTGTATGCACTCTACTCACTCGGCTTCATTGTGTCCGAAATACGAGGATGGATCGAATATGACTGGCTGTCCGTTGTTGCGGTCAACGCCCGTATTTCCGCTCTATCAACCATGTCAATGTGCGAGGAGCCTGTTCTCAACAACGTACCCAAAGGTCACCATGCAAAAGGACTGGCTCGATCCTCAACGGACGGAGCAACCACGGTATAACTCTTCGCAATGAGCGCAACCCCAAACAAAGCGCCGCACAACCTACCTCGACTTGATCTCTTCGCCTTTAACGATCAGCTCTGTGCTTCCGCGTCTACCTTTGAGCTTGGATAAGAGATTGTCGACCATGGAACTGTAGCACTCTTCCCAGGTTTCAAACCATCCGTTCTCCTGTCTGGTTGCCCCACAATAAGTCGGAACGTTGAATCCATATCCTTTACGGCTCTTGGAGGTGTGGAGTTCGGTTGCAAGTCTTTTACCTAGGATTTCTGCAGCTTTCCCTGACAAGGGTCCCATATCCTTGTGCTCGGAGAGGAAGTAGGGTCTATCGGCCACTTCGCTTGACTCTCCTTCACTTGCACCGAATGCGAATATCCGTGGCACGAGGCCCGGGGCAGCATCATGCATTGCTCTGAGGGACTCTGCCTCGCCAATGTACTGATCCGATTCAGCAACACTTCCGAGTTTCGCGTGGTATTTATTCCCTGCAGAGGAAGTCACGATTGGTAGGTTGAAAGTGAATTGTGCATTGGGTTCAATGTTGTAAAGGTGCGGAAGAAACACGCTAGCAATGTCGGCCATGATGGAAAGGAGCTAAATCTGACCACAGCACTCCCATCGGTTCATTGAATATCCAGAGGCGGTGTCCCCAAGTTCTCTATGATATCAACCGCACCAAGCGCATACCCATAGAAACGCCCTTGACATGTCCACAGAACTAGATCACACCCTGTCAACAGACCAGGTATCGTTGAACCTGAACACGGCCGTTCCTGCAGTCAATGGATACTTCCCACTCAACGAGCCACGCATAGGCTCAGCTTATACCAACACGGCATGCCCAAGCTCTAGCTGACAGCGTTCCTCATCTGACTGCCAGTCTCCAGGATGTCTTCAAACAGAACAAGGAACTCCCGGTACTATTCGAACCTATTACAATCCGAAATGTCACCTTCAAGAACAGGATCTGGGTGGTACGTTTGTCAATGTCTTCTCCGATCGTCCAGTGACGTTGACCTCCGTCAGTCTCCCATGTGTCAGTATAGTTCCGAACGCGGACATGCCACCGACTGGCATCTCGTCCACCTTGGTGTACGTGCTCCCGACGTCTCAGTCGGTACTAACCCTCACCTTGGTTCTCCTAGGGATTTGCATCTCGTGGTGTTGGAGCCATCATCGTTGAAGCTACGGCAGTTGTCCCAGAAGGGCGCATATCTCCGGAAGATATGGCAAGTGTGACCCGTATCGTTTGCTGATCGATCTCATGGCTATTCAGGGAATCTGGGCCGATAGCCACATCGAACCTCTCAAGCGTATCGTGAACTTTGCACACGCCCAGGGCACTCTGATCGGAATACAGCTGGCGCACGCTGGCCGAAAAGCGTCCCTTTATGCTCCTTGGGTTCGATCAAACGCCGCTGGAACTCACACAACAAGTAATTATACCGCTCAGAAGGAAGAATATGGATGGCCAGACGATGGCGAGTCACTTGTGATTCATACGCTCGCTCGTTTGATGCGTTATTTCAGTCTATGCTCCCAGCTCTCTCCCATTTTCCGATTCTTATCCCAGTCCCAAGGCTATGTCAGAAGACGACATTGAGCGTGTCGAAGATGCATTCGTCGCAGCCGTAGACCGCTGCAAGACAGTCGGATGTAAGGCTTTCAAGCGTTTCTGACGGATAATTCAGGCTGACTTGGATATTAAATAAGTCGACTTCATTGAAATCCATGGTGCTCATGGATACCTCTTGCACGAATTCCTCTCCCCCCTCTCAAACTCGCGTACAGATGCATACGGTGGGAACCTATCAAGCCGGATGCGATTCCCGTTGCGCCTTGTCAAGCGAGTGCGTGAAGCGTGGGCGGACAAACCACTCTTCATTAGGATAAGTACGTCTGATTGGGCCGAGGGTCCAGAGAAAGGCGACGACGGAGAGTGGAAACAGTGGGGCATCGAGCAGAGCAAACGCTTCGTGGGTGAATTGAAAGATCTCGGCGTTGATCTTATCGACACAAGTAGCGGTGGTAACTGGGTTCGACAAAGGATCCCCCTGAAACATGGCTACCAAGTATGTGGTTTCCGATGGCTACCAGTGCGTTATAGCTGATGTGCTTCACGTTCAAAAGGTTCCATTTGCCGCGGAATTGAAAGCTGCGCATCCAGAGGTCCTTTTTGGCGCAGTCGGCTTGCTCAGTGACCCTGCCGAAACTGAATCGTACCTCAAAGACGGGAAAGTAGACGTAGTTCTTCTTGCCAGAGAACTTCTAAGAAATCCTCACTGGGCCTTGACTGCAGCACGTGCTCTTGGAGTTGCCGCGAAGCCTGCCGTACAGTATGAAAGAGCTTGGACGGACATGGTGGCACCGGCTGGCAAGTAGTAAAACAGCTTCGGGAGTATATTCCATACGTATCTATAATATGGCATAGATACCTTGGGTGTTTGCCTTGTTTTCGTTGGAAGTAAATGCATTCACGAGGAGCGTTTCAGCATTTCTTCGGCAGCCCTGTACTTTGCCTGTGTTTCTGTAACGACAGTCTCATCAATACCCCAACCCTCCCCGTTTCCATTCGGTCCGGTCTCAAAGCCTTTCCGGTACCCTGCACTTATGAGATGATCCCGCACATACTGTTTGTCGAAACTTGGTTGTGGTTTGCCTGAGGAATAGCCAGCAAGTGGCCAGTACCGGGACGAGTCGGGGGTTAGCACTTCGTCGACAAGAATAAGCTCCTCCTCTCGTCCGTTCGACGAGGGAATGAGACCAAACTCAAATTTGGTATCCGCAAGAATTAGACCACACGACAGAGCGTGCGTGGCGGCCGTGTTGTACAACTCTAGCGCAATTCCGGCGATCCGCGTGTACAATTCCTCACCAATTAATTGACCAGCTGAAGCGAGCATAAGTGGCATCCTTACAATAGCTAGAGACGCAAGTACCTTTTTCTGGAGATATGTTTTCGTCGTGGGCCCCCTGTTCAGCTTTAGTCGATGGAGTGACGATAGGCTCGTCCAACTTCTCGGACTCTACCATGCCCTCCCTCAGACGAATACCGTGCATCGTACCAGAACCCTTATATTCGACCCATGCCGAGCCTAATCCAGCAGTGCTATAAGGTGCAAATGCATAAACGAAGAAGACACATCGTACCAGTGAGATACCCCCTAACGATGGCTTCCATGGGGATGACTTTGGCTTTCTTCACGAGCATCGTCCGTCCCTCGAGCTGGTCTCTATATTGCTTCACTTCTTCCGGCATTTCATCGATATCGACTGTGATGAGGTGATTTGGGACGATATGTTGAAGTTTTCGAAACCAGAACAGGGATATGCTTGTGAGCAGCTTCCCCTTTTCTGGGATGCCCTATGAAACAGATCAGCTAGCCGGAAGAGACGACGACAAAGTTCACTTGCGTTCTTTAGGATGACATCGAATACTGAGATTCGGTCGGTTGCAACAAACAAAAGGCTGTCCTCAGATGAAGTAGTGTAGATGTCGCGCACCTTCCCTCTAGAAACTAGTCTGAGATCAGGTAGGTTGGTGGTGAGCAGCAGCGCAGTCGCCATCTGACTGGTGGACAATGCATCCCAACACAGGGATCGTCTTCTAAATACACATTGGGACGGTACGCCAAGTACTCGGGTCAACCCGTCATGTCCAACAATACTTGTGACTATGCTACAATACCTTTGGTCTAAATAGTCTACGTCTCGTCGTCATTCACGCGGAATGGAGACTGTCAGATACTCGGAACCAACCTTGAAAGGAAGTGAGAGGTGCTCTACAACTCCCAGAATATCATTATGCACGTACAAATCATATCTCACTAGATCGTCAATATTCACGAGAGCAGCGGATGCCAACTGTCTTGCCTCAAGCCAGACCCAAACCTGCACAGAATGCATGTTCAATTACCGCCAGCCACGCTAGTGACAGAGCTCACCTTCAGTAGCGCTCCAAAGTTGCCAGTAGGTAAGTGTGTCATCGATTCTCGGGTAGTCATTTGTCTTCCAAGCTGCCTCAGAATAGGCAACGCGCTCTTGAATAGATCCAGAGTCGGATCTAACTGGCGTCCAATCCCTTCAAGCAAAAGAATAGATATGACCGTGTTAATAAAGTCGCCTTCCATCTTTACATGATGCTGTCGAACTGCCTTGAGGACGTCCTGTAAGATATCCGATATCTTGACTTGACCAAGAGAGAAAGTCTTGCGCTTCACGGTCAACACAATACGTTGCATCTTCAAAGCAAACGTTTCCGTGTCAATAGCAAATTCGGGGGTCCGACAGCGTTCCACCATAAGTTGGCC
>JBBPPV010000027.1:0-17211 GCA_038092115.1 Leccinum brunneo-olivaceum
TGCCCTCCCCGGGATGTCCAGTACGCTGAGCGTGCGGGAGATGGACGAGACTATACCGAGCTGGTTGAGCGAGCGTCGTGAGGAGGGATGTCTCAGGATGGCAGGTAGACTTGGAGTTCAAAAGGCTTGTTCACATACGCCGCGCTACCCTGGTCCAAACCCTCCTCACAGCAAGTTTTTGATTTTCTCCCCGTTCTCCTACCTCAGATCCAACTTTTCTTGTACATTCACCCCCACATCCTCAGAACTTCGCGTCGTCATACGCGCTCTGCCAGAGATCAGTATGGCAGCATACTACGCCAGTGATTTTGTCCTCACACATGCGACTTCCTTGCACCCTTATGATCAACACGACGATACGGACAACCAACCTCAGACCTCCACCATTTACAACCTACCTACAGACTCCGAAGGCGAGGCGGAGGTGGACGAACTCGAATCTGACACAGGGTCAGACCAAGGGGCTGGCGAGTCTGCTGCACAAAAGGGAGAAGGAAAAAGAATGGGGGAACGCGTCCCGGGAACAACGTTACTTCCCATTTCCCGAGTTGAGAATATAGTCCAAGCGGACGGTGTGTTTCCTCTCTTCCGAAATGCATAATGTTGACGTGATTCGCCTTCGTCTCCCAAGGTATTACAACCAATCTCTCCATATCAAAAGAGGCTTCCTATGTCCTTTCCACTGCAACTGTACGTGTTGGCTCCGTCTCCTGCTATTCAGGGGTTCATGCCACCATAGGAGGAGTTCATCAAACGCATGGTTCAAGCTGGCCATCGACAAGCTGCTGCCTCCCGTAGAAGTGTCATTGACTATGTAGACATGGGTCAGCCTGGCGTAGCCTGTACGCACGCCATTCACTGACTGTTTTTCAGCGACTTCCACTCAGCAATACCAAGAATTCAGATTTCTTCGAGGTAATCGCTTGCTCGTTGCCGCCAATTATCATATATTGATGTCGTGCTTTGCTGCAGACACAATTCCAGAACCAATCTCTCTTTCCGAAGCATTAGAGAGACGAAAAGCAAAGGAAAAAGAGGATCTGGAGACATGCCCTGCCATGTCTTCAGCCAGTCACCCAATTTTCCCAGGGTCAATGTCGTCTGCCGGTCAGCTGAATGGCAAACTAAAATCTAGAAGTCGTACAATGAACGGAAAGGAAAAAAGCATTGCGAGCGTGTCCCTGCAAGGTGAACATGGGAGACAACCAGGAATGATCGATCCCATAGATGATCCCACTTTTGCGAACGTAGTCAGAAGTTCTAGCGGGAGAGTTATACGGAGTACGAGAGCTGCACGTCAAGACGAGGCGGCTGACGACGAGAGTGCAATGACCAATGGTTTCGTATACTCTCGCGATCCCGAATCTTGGTCTGGTGCAACATCACCGAGAAGATTACCAATGTTGAACCGATCTCCTCACGACATTCTTAATACGGCACTACCATCTTTCACCCCTCCTTGGCCTGGTCAGTTCACTGGCCCTGCCAGTGCTTTCTTGCAGGATCCTCAAAGTGCGTTTGGGCGGATGGTACAAAATCCGGGACGTACTATTTATTCTCAGCACACGCTCCCGGAAAATGGGTCTTACTCTTAACCGTAGCGTCGTTCATTTAGCAGGAATGTACTATCCACTACTCTTCACCTAATACGCCATGGTGCATCCATCTCTACGCCATACGCCGTGACTCGGACTTTCCAAGTTCATGACTCTACGATCTAGTGTGAAGGGGAAATACCCTTGATTCATGGGCTAGGAGAAGCCTGTGTGGTGTGCAAGATCCGGGCCAGGTCGTGGGCCCAGAGATACGCGATCTTATCTTATCAATTGGGCCTGTGTCGGATATGACCGTGATGATCCTTTTGCAAACTTGAAAATGGGCAGCGTCGAGCGTGAATTTCGATTACCCATTATCAACATCGCATCGTACTTGGATGCTGATTGCCCAACGGATAGCACAAAACGGGAGGCGGTCTCCAAAGCTCTCCACTCTGCCTGTGTGGAATATGGGTTCTTTTATCTGGACATCTCTCAATACGTGAATCTCGCCGAAGCAGAGGAACTTACACGACTTGCTCGAGAGTTCTTTGCTCTTCCGCAAGCTGAAAAGGACAAGATCTCATTGAAGAATCAAGATTTTGCGCGAGGTGCACTGGCATGCGGATTCGTAAACGGACTTGTTCACACTCACACATCTTGCGACCACAGGTTACCAGAGACTAAAGGAGAACATCACGAATGGAAAGGCAGACAATCACGAAGGCATCGACTTTTACAAACCTGTAGAGAACCCTGACAAGTCGCAGCCGCTATGGGGAGAAAATCAATGGCCAACTGTACCGGGCTTCCAGATCAAATACGAGCAATGGATCGAGAAAATGAAGAAACTCGGGATGATCCTTATGGAAGCGCAAGTATCCATTCTGTCGTGGACATCCATAACGCTGAGTAGATCTCCAGGATGTCGTATGGGCTTGGGATGAACGCCGAAGAATGGCGGGAACTTCGCGCTCAGGTAGATGATAGTTTCTGGGTAATGCGAATAATCGGTTCGTTCCTCGGTCATGTCCAGATATCTCAAGATACCGACTTTCGCATTTTGTAGGCTATCCGCCCCTTCCCGACAACCATGACGGTTTCTCTTGTGGGGCACACAAGTACGTTGATGAATTCTTCATTGAATCTCGAACTATCTGATATGTCGACAGGGACTATGGATGCCTGACGTAACCGTGACTTTATGATAAATAGGCATGAATCCTCTGACGAGACGATCTCAGGCTCCTCTACGCAGATCCTACAAAGTCAGCGCTGCAAGTGTTCTTACGCAAACGTGGACACGTCCCGGAAGCCCTCGATGGACTTCCAGACGAACACCGAGGCGAAGAAGGTATTTGGATTAACGCAGATCCGATCCCGGGATGCATCGTCTGTAACGTTGGCGAGAGTGAGTCCGGTTACCAACTGGAGAGATCGCTCACCCAGAGTTGTTCAGTGTGGGAGACATGGACAAATGGACTGTACAAAAGCACGTTGCATCGCGTAGTCCATAGAGGAGCAAATTATCGGTATGTCGTACTCTGTAAATTACTTTGTCAAGTGCCATTGACTCTCTGCAGTGTCTCGTGCGGTTTCAGGTTGTTCTACTATGTTGAGCAACACTGATGTTTACAAGGATTCCATTCTTCTTCGAGCCCAATTTTACCGCGCACATCAAGCCAATACCGGCTGCGATGCGTATTGATACCATGGCGGAGGACGACACGGCGCCGCTCAGGGTCTATGAGTCAGTTTTATATGGGGATTTTCTGAAGAAAAAGGTGGGAAACAATTTTTCTCTCGATGGCCGGGGAAAGTACGACTAGCATGACAGTACTTGTTACTGGATAGCCTTATGTCACGTGCTCCTTTACCATTGGGATGAATTACTTGACTCGTAGATCGCTCCATCGACATCGATCACTACCACTTTGGAGATTTTTCAGTGCGAGGACAATGTCATACGAAGCATCACTATCAAAGCTGCCTCAACCTCTGAAAGATCTAGTCGCGAATGCACAAGCAGACACTGGGAGGACCGATGCCGACAAGCTAGAAGTGGTGAGCTGGATAGATAAAATTACCGCAGGAGATGTTGTAAAACCTGAAGGTTTCTCGGTGAGTCGGCTATTGACTCTACAGGTGATACTAACCCAACGACATCTTCAAGGATTTGGAATCCACTCTGGTTCCTCGAACATACATTGTCAGCAACTACCTCACGGCTGCCGACGTTGCGCTGTACGGCGCCCTTCACCCGACCCTGGTGCGCCATCCAAGTTCCAGCGCTGTTTCGTTTTCATCTCACTTTTGTCCCAGTCTCGGCTGCAACCAGATCAATATTACGCGACACCAGCTATTACGCGTTATTTCGATCACATTCAGACGCGTCCGTCTGTGAAAGTTGCGGTACAGGCGCTATCGCCTGCATTCTCTGCCGTATCCTTTGACTTTGAATCAGCTCCGAAGATCGAGCGAAAGCAAGAACCCCCAAAGAAGAAAGAAAAGGCTGCAAAGGCTGTCGATAAACCAGTCACGGAAGAAATTATCCCAGTGACAGTGAACGCGCAAGAGAACCTTGAGGGGGCTCCGAAAGAGAAGAAGGAGAGAAAAGAAAAGAAAAAGGATACTGCTGTTGCCGAGGACGAAGGCAAGAAGAGCAAGGGAGGAGCTGGGGGGAAGGCGCCTGCTGAGGATGCGGGTGAACCTGCGCCATCCATGATAGATTTGAGAGTTGGCCATATTGTTGATGGTATGTTATCATCCGACTTTCTGCTCACACCAACAACCTTGGCATCAGTGAAGAAGCATCCGGACGCAGATGGGCTTTACATCGAAGTATGTCTTGGATCATTGCCTGTATTCCAGCTTTTGAATTTTCTTGAACAGCAAATAGATCTTGGCGAAGAGACCGGCCCCCGTACAGTGGTATCGGGACTGGTCAACTACATACCCATAGAAGAAATGCGTGACAAGTATCTCGTCGCAATCGTACGTGGATGCATCTTTTTCGAGATAACTGTTCAATGACTAACCGTCATTCAGTGTAACCTCAAGCCCGCAACTATGCGTGGCGTAAAAAGTTTCGCCATGGTGCTTGCGGTAAGAGTATCCTCCAACAAACATGTTCCTAGTACGACATGATTTACAGGCGACATCGAAAGAAGGAAAGGAAGGGGGTGTCGAGTTGATTCAACCTCCACCTGGCTCAAAACCTGGCGAACGCGTGTACTTTGAAGGACCCAAATATGAGGGTATGTTTATCCTTCCCCTAGGAGTCAGGTCTTTGTTCTAGAACTGCTATCAGATGCTCAGCCGGTATCTCAAATGAATCCCAAGAAGAAAATTTTCGAGACCATTCAACCTGGTACAGACCATGATAATGTCTTTATACAAAACTTGTATTCATTAGCCTTTCCCGTCACTAGGTTTCACGACACTAGATACCAGGGAAGCAGCTTGGATCGACCCCGTGACCAAGAGTATCCACAGAATTCGCACCAAAGGCGGTGTTTGTGTTGCTCCCACCTTTGTTGGGGCATCCTTGTCATAATGAATGTACGTACATCATCGATATATAATGGTGGGCTTCCCTTGGTAGGAAAACACTCGCTCTGACCTATATGGGGTGAATGCCATATTTTGGCTCGTTTTCTACGTTCACGTCCAAGTTGGGTATGGGTAAGGTGAACCAGTGGCGGGCCGAAAAAATCCAGGAACAAGAAGCAAGGAGAAAAATAGACAAGATGATCACAATGGCATAATCTGTTGTCGAATTTTCAGTTGAAGTACCACAGGAAACCGGACAACAGCTCGAACTCACTCATCGTCTGGGGGCTGGGTGTCGCGGTCCAGGGGAAGAGCAACATCACCACCATGAAAGCAACCCAAATGACGGCCGTTGCGCCGACAAGTCTAGACCAATTTCCGAGATGAAACGGACCGGGTTTGAACTTGTCATTTCCAGACGTAATGCGGAAGTAAATCGGGGTAACGTAGGAGATGTACAACCCGATCACTGATGAACTGCGGAAAGGGTGAAAGGCATACAGAATGTGTAATGAAATCACATACGATGCAAGTGAGTCAAATCCAGTCACGGAGAAGGACAGCAATCCGCAGGTGGCGGAGAGGAGTATCACGAACCATACGGCGTTCACAGGGGTCTGGGTATGACGGTTGATGCATTTCCACCAACGTGAACCAGGAAGTGCGTTGTCTCTAGAGAAGGCATATATGACTCTGGATGCATCCACAGTCTAGGTACATCCACACAGGAACTAAACGTCCATTAGAGATAAGAGATCACAGATTGGACATGCGACAGACCTGAAGCACGACATAGACCACCACAAGACAAACGTTCCCTTCCTCCCAAGGACGTTCAGGAACACACTCCCAATTGGCAGGGCAAAGTTTGACTGCAGGGTTTGTGGAACCGAAGCTGTGGCGAACGACACCGCAATGTACATCAACCATCCGAGAATTTCGGTTCCCAGGACTCCGACCATGATAGCGATTGGGGCTGCCCAAGCCGCATTGGATGTTTCTTCTGCGATATGGACCGCAGAGTCGTCTTGAAAGAAATGATCAGAAAAGCAAGATTAATATATCAAGATAGTCGTCGACATACATCCAGTCAGGGACCACATTGGTTGAGAAAATGACAGAATGAACACCCAGACATCTGCTCTTGGTAAGCACGCAAATGCACTGGTCAGGAAAGGTAGACCTACTACTAGACCAACCAGTGTTATTTTCAAACTTGGTGAACGCGTCTTTGGGAGAAACGATGCCCATGGAGCAAACCAGCAGAGACACGATGGCCCCGATTGTCGTACCCACTACTCAGATTAACTTACAACGTGGGGAATGGGATTGTCACGTACACACGATGACAAGTATCAATACGGTCATCCGAGCCAAGAGCTTTGTTCCGCAGGAACAAAGAATTGCTTGGGTTATGTGCAATGCAAATATTATTCCAAATGTCGTTCCCGAATCCAACATAACGGCACCGTCAATAGCCATTGCAATGCCAGTCGTGATCAATTCAGAGCTAATGATGTCAAAAACGGCACGACCAAGTAAAGAAAGGTAACACTAACCACGAATAGTTTATTGAGCATATAAGGGTCACTTGGCCGGTGATATTGGACCATCCGGTAATCCAAGAAGCAAGCGCAGATTTCTTTTCGGATGCCATCTTGGCAGAAAAGTAGTAAAGCCCTGCACTTGTCCTTTTTTGGGGAAACTAATCAGATGGAGGCAGAAATTTTCAGAGCGGGATGACACACGGCATGAACGAAGCCAGTTCAGCCATGGAGGCCGCAACGCATGTGATGAAGATGCAAGGGATGAACCAGCCCCACACCATACCAAAATGTCCACCTTTTAAAATCGAAACAAATGGGCATGAACGCGAGTGTAGGATCTATCGCCTACCAGCTAAGAGAGGGTAAGAATACCCAACAGTGATTCCACATGAGACGGACAAGATGGCAAGAGAAAATGATATCGTTTTGAGAAGCTGTCACTTTAGGGTTGGTGGTTGTCACACACAGAGCTGTAAACGTACCGAAAATCCTCTTTTGAACTCGCTCTTGTACCCGAGCTTTCTTAGCAAGATGTTGTCCACGCGATGGATGGGAGAGAACGACCCATGACTGTCATTTACACAATCAAAGTCTATTCCCTTGTAGTTATCCATTGCGTAGTGGAGGGAAAGGATTGTTTGGGGCAACCCGGACGATTAACCATGGATTATATGGATCGGGACAAGGAAAGTTACCGACTCGAATCTGGCACCAGGCTGTGGGGCTGAGAAAATTCCTACCTTGTTAATATGGTGTGAATGCCTATGTGTTAGCATTCATTTCGGACTGTGACCCGGAATGTCTGACGCAACGTGGTAGTATAGCAGAGTGGAGTTAAAAACATATCATTACTTGTTAGTCAATGCTGATCTTGATGCTTTCCCTGTCTTCCAACTTTGGAGCCTTCAATGTGAGGACACCCTCTGCCAATTTTGCCGTGATCTTTGAGCTGTCCACTGGGTGAGGGAGCCAAACAGTGCGCGTAAAGGATGATGTTCCAGAATAGAGGCGCTCTGTAGTAACAACAGCTAGAGCTACCGTCAATAAAATCAAGACTCGCAATAAATGCAGATACCTGGAGTGCTAGCGTCCTCGGGAGAGTCGCCTGTACGGCGACTACTTGTTCTACCCTGGATGGTGACACTGCGACCTCCATCGCCGACAGAGATGTCAATGTTCTCCTTCTTCACGCCAGGTAACTCTGCCTCAACAACATAGTTGTCTCCTTCTTCCGTGAGGTCTAGGGCAGGGTGTCCTAGGGTGGGAGAGGCGAGAAAGGGGTCAAAGAGTGAGCGATGGTAGACAGTCGCTCCTCTGGTCAAAGGCTCATCGAGTATGCGAAACAGAGGTCTGAGTTCGTGCAACAATCTGGCAACGGACATGGTGGAGATTTGGAGAGCTGACGAGGACGACCACAGCGGCTTTTATAGGGGCTAATGTTAAATGACGTATTCCATCGGCATCCAGATTTTTCTAGACAACTGTCCGGGGTCCTGGTCACGTGCTATCCTACACACTACGCTCGGTCAAGTACCAGGCCATTCGACGACCCATTGTGCCAGCACCGCATGCTCTTGATCATCATCGTCCTCGAATTTCAGCTTATACATCGAAATGTGCTTGGAAGAGGTTCCCTATATTCGACATGTAGTGAGCCTTGCTCTGACAATCCACTACCCAACAACGTACGCGACCAGTTGGCTGAAGATCCTTTGGGGAAGCAATCACCTCGGCACGGTAGAAACAACTGGTATCCGGATACAATGCCATTACAGTCGACCCGGCTGGGAATTCTTGATACGCGGTTGGATGTGCCGCACTATTTGGTGGTGCACCAGGATCGGGTAGGGGAATTATGGAGCGAAGCGTCGTGTTGTAACATTGACCGGGCTGTCCATCTTCTTGTGGCTCTACGTCCTGGACCTCGTAGCTGTAAACGCAATGAATAAGACATGCCATTCTTGAATGTGAATATCAAAATAAAATAAAACCCGCCGATTCTTATCTTGATTGATACACTTGGTGATGACAGCCAGAATCCACGTATTCTCATCCACGTCGACAGTGCTTCCATCTGCAGACTTTCCAGCAGGCGGATGGAAAGCAACTTTACGCCCTTCTTGTAAAGGTAGCTGTTTTGCCAGCGCCTCTCTTCGCGCTTTTGGCTCTCGAGAAAATGGAATCGCGGGCGACGGCCCGCTGGATCCCCGTGCGGGGGCTGTGGTCGTGGCACGTGGCACACCAGTGATTGGTGGAGTGACAGAAGTGGATGTAGGGGAGGGCGAGGGTGGTCGTGGTCGTTTGTTACGCTTCTCTGTCACGACAACGTTGTTGGAAAAGGTTGATGGTCGTGGAAAGAGAGAAACAAACCTTGTGGCAATGTTTCCGACGCCTTTCGAAGTGCAATCAGAACACCGACTCGTTCGATTGCATCATTGAGCGCCCTACAAAAGCAATGACATGTCATATTCACTGTTGAGTAGTCTTGGGGGGATATAATCTCACTCTATCTCGTGTTCGGAGTGACGACGCACCTCCTTCAGCGCAGGAGACAATCGTCTGTAATTACCCTTGAGCGTTTCGTAGCTCTCGGCTTGCAGCGAATCATCAGTTGGCCACATAGCCATCAGTCTGTTGACGCGTCCGATTGTGTCGATGCTCGTCTGGTTAGCATAAATGCTAGAGAGGGTTGCCAGTGACTTGGTGGCATGAGACCAATACTCAATCTCTGTTCAAAAGTGAAGTCGAGATATGGTATAAAGCGGGAACTTGCCTTCTGATGAGGCCGGGCGTGTTGAACCTCGCCGTCTATCCATGGCCAGAATCTCGGACGGAAGATGGTGCTGGCAGTAACTTACATAAGCCACTCGTGATTGCGGACATACTACACGGTCAGTTACTACCTCTACACTAATACCGAGCTACTTTCCAACGATGTGTGTTCGGTCTACCAGTTTGCGCAGTGATACATCGTAGACGACTGAGAAAAAGTATAAGAAGATGTAGTTTGATCGAGTATGACGGACCTTCTTCAATCTTTTTAAGATCATATTTGAGGCTATCAAAGCGTCGTCGGAGGTTGTCATTTTTGAGATTGAGCTTGATTTAGAATACTGGTCAGATCCCACGATGAACACCTTGTCTCAGAAGTGTTACCATCGAAAACCCGGCAAAGAGATCTTTCACAAAGACGGAGATGCGAAGTGGCACTTCATAGTCTCCGAGTGTCACTGCATTGACGGCAAGTCGAGACTGGGTGACTGGTGAGTCAAGCGAGCCAACGCTACCGAGGAACCAAACAACGGGGTGTATTCACCAGTTCATTCACAAGGCTAATGAGCCCATGTAAATAATCCTCCACGACGATCGAGAATCTATCTGACCATTCTTCTTTTACTGCAAAGACGTGAATGTTTGAAACAGACTTTGACAGGCAGCTCACTTCCGAACAACTCGCTAGCTCGCGAGAGGGTGATGAGGGTGCCATCACTTAGGTATTCCACTAGTGCGGCAGAATATACTGCCGTTCCGAGAGAATTTGACCACATCTCCTTCCAGCGCCAAAGCTGGTTAGGAGGGACAAGGGCGGCGATGGCAGCATGGTCATCACGACAACTGAACAAAATTGGTCGCACCAAATCAAGTAGTGGTGGGACTTGAGTTCAATGGGGTTAGACGTCGACATGTGAGCCGTACACGAGAAACTGACGGGCGTTTGTCGGGGTGGAATGAATCTTGTTCAATATCCCGACGACGACGCGGGTTTTCTTGTCGAGCTTAGATACTTGATCTCTGATTTTCTTCGCGACTGTGAATGAGTGTCAGGCTACCGTTTTCAAGGACGCACCTCTCTAATGTCGACGTCTTGTTCAAGTAGCTCGTTGAGATGACTCACGTCCAGCGCATCCATTGAGAATATTGAACTCGCGTACCAAGTTGCGGTTCCGCTTCAACTTTTTCCGTACCAAGTCGTCCACCACTCAACAACTCCTCTCCATCCATTCTTCGTTCATGACCACGACCTCCGATGTGGAGAAGGTCAAAGCTTTGCTCACCAGGCTTCGCGATACCCCAGTCAACTCGGCGGACACCTCCGACGATGTCTTGTTTTCGGTCTTCAACTATCTCATGAAGGTGCCGTCTAATAGTCTCGACAAGTCCTACCATTGGTTTTGCTCTCACGCCGATCAAGTCACTGTCGCTGCCGCTACCTTTCTCTTGCGGTTGTTTGCCTACAATAGTCCAAAGGTAGACGAGTGGAGAGCTAGGTTGACTGGTTGTCTTGCTGGTTGTTGTGCTTGCGTCAAAGCTTTTGGTGAGGTCAAGGTCACGTCCCGATCAACGTGAGTCCCATTTTCTCCCCATTCCATGTATGGCCGGGAAGATTGAGGCGGATTGCTTGCATCCTCCTATCGGACCATAGACAGACATGATCAGGCTCATATCATATCACTGACCGTAGAAAACAGATATTTTGGGGCCTTCTCAGACGAGATTCTCCAGAAATTTTACACTAGCTTCGACGACTGGGAGCTCAAACTCGTCAAGGATGGCTTGGCTTCAGCTGGAAATGGCGGAGCCTCGCAACACGCTCCCTCTGCTTTGTCCGGCGTGCAGCCCGGGATAATATACCATGCATTCTCGAATCTGCGCATTCTCCAGGATCCTGACATCCTTGCGCTCATACGCTCTCGGCCCCTTACATCCAGTTGGCCAACAGATGTTCCACCTCTGGGGTTGTTCATTCTCATGTTCGACGAATCTCAGGAGGTGCGACAGTGGTCAAAGTCATTCGTAGCAACTTGTTCCGAGGTCCCTATGGCTGAAGACCATTTCGTCACCGGACATGAGGTAGTCCTTCAAACTATATTTGGCCTTATTGCAAGGACCGCAAACAACTGTGTTGCATTGCATCCAATGGACGGGGAAACATATCCTATCGGGCCCTCGTTTTCCCCGACATCGGATCCGAATGAAATCTGGGTCGGATTTCTGCAGGTTCTCCGTCAGATACCTACTCAAGTCATTCTTCGGCCATATGGAGGTGTCGACTGTCGTAGAATGGTTACAGGTCACCTGCATGGCGTGGGTCCCCGTATGTTCATCAAGCTTCCGTGGAAGTCATCCCCGGCTTACTGATGTTCCCTTCCTCAGAGTTTGTGCGTGTACTGCAGTGCATGCTTTTCCTCCTTAAGCGTCTCAATGCTGGTCTTTGGAAAGGCGAAGCTCCCGAGTTCCCGCAGGTCGTGTTCGATGCTATCAAGGATAATCCATCGTACATTAAATTGATTGAGGAGACTACTCTTGACGAAAAACCTTGGTTTCTCTCCTGGTTTGGAGAGTACCTATCGTCGTTGAATGATTCTGGTGTTTTTGGCGATGTGCTTGCAAAAATTGTAGACTTGCTTTGCGAAGAGCTTCAGCACGAAAGATTCAAGGAGGTTCGCCCTGTGGTCATGCTCGCTGTTACACAAGTTAGCTTTTGCGTCGATACGAGCGAATTCCGACTGATATGTATTGACAGCTGCTTTCGTCCCTAGTTCGCAAAAGCCAAACAGAAGAACTTGCACGTCATCGTCAGACAATATCCAGCGTCCTGGACATCCACGTCAATGTTTTCTTATCTGTCGCTTTTAGTCGCCAATACGCAGACGAAAAGTGGAAGTCTGCTCGCGTCGCTGTTCGTGACCTTGTAACAACGAGCCTCGCTCAAGACGTGCGAGAGATTGTTGGTGGAGTCACCCAATCCTGTGCATTTCTTGCCGACCAAACCGACAAATTTTCGGTATGCGTTGTTCGAGAGCACATGTGGACGAGGGCGTACGAGTCTTTGCAGACAAATGACGTAGATGGCGCTATTTCACTTCTCGACCTGGTTGCCCGGTTCGCTTACCTGGACGTTTTAAACCCCCGTGCCTATAAATCAATCTTCTCGAAACCGAATGCCCAAGTCGCCTTTGATGCCATCAACCGCTCTCTACAGGTTACAAGACAAGGCTTTGTCGAGGCAATCTCTAAATTTGCCAACTACAATCAACCTTCCTATTTGCGCGGTGTTCTTTGTCGCACGGAGGTTGCCAAGAACGTCATGCTTCTCATGTTGTCTCCGATTGACGATATGCAAACTGCTGCCAAGACTTTGGTAGGACAAGCGTTCGATGTGGATGTCCGTCTCGATTGCTTTCGTGCGTTACTCTCCAATTTACCGTACCCCTCTCTCTCTGCCGTTTCCTATTTCCTGGAAACATTTATTCGACATGCACCTTCAGTCACCGAGGCGTGCAGCTTGTCAAAGTCTCTTGTTCAATGCCTCACTGATATCATCGAGGTTCTATGTTCTAGCCCCGACGGCTTACTCCATTCGAATGAGTTCTTGCGGGTTGAAGATCCACTAGGACCTGCATCTCGACTCCCTCAGCTGTGGACACTCATGACACAGTCCATTACAGTGATATTCAAACGGACTCCGCTGTGGGCGGACTTCTTCGAGATACCCGACATGACAGTGTGGATGCGGGATGCACTCATTTTTGGTCGAGATATGCTAGCACAGTGGAGGGTCATGGAATCTGCTGCTGTCAGATTTACAGAAGGCGACGTCACCTCACTGAGTCGAAGACCATCCAAGTTATCTCGGGTAGGAAAACGAATGATGAACGATCTTCAGCCTGTCTTACCCGAGCTTGCGCGATGGCTTCGCCTGTCAGACGAGGAACTATTGCACCAATCCTTTTCTCTTATTCAATCTGTGTTGGACTGCTTTCGGAAAACGGGTGTACCACCATCCGAAGCTGGCTTGGCGAAGTTAAACAAGCACGTGGATGACTCCCGCAAGACGACCCACGGAGCTCCAAGGACTCGACTCGACTCTGCACGTATAGCAAAACTCGAAGATATCCTCGCAGCATTTGAGAGCGATGACGACGAGGTGGAGATTATTTCGGTGACAACCCCTAGCAATCGTGCTTCGGGTTCTGTGCACAAAGAGATCAAACCGGCGCGCAGAGAGGTGCAGACTACTCTCAAACATTTAATTCCCCAGAAACCTGCCAAGTCTCCCCTCGTAGTCCAAGCCAAGGTGGAAAAGCCTGCTTTCCCGACTTTCCAGAGAGCGCAACCGACTGTTACTTCTGGTCCAACTCATCCTCCTGTCCGCAGTGATGCGCCCAAGATACCGGTACAACGGGTGGTAGATTCGTCGTCCAGTGATTCCGAGTCCGACGTCGATGCTGATGGGGCGAAAGGTTTGGGGGCCCTCGCCAAATTTCAGAAGTCTCCAAAAGTACACAAGCCGGCAGAGCGACGCCAAATCAGAATGCTTGATGTCACAAATCACGCGAAGAACGCTACAATGGAACGGCTTCATCGAAGGGACGATGTGCGTAGGAGAGCCATGCGGCTCCGACCGGACATATCTGGACTTCATCGTGCATTGCTGTCATGGGATTACGATCACAAAGGCCCAGATCCTCCACCCGCTCAAGGAACGAATCCAACGTTGCTTCATGTTCCAGACAAATTTATCGATCACCGCCAATATCTCACCGTATTCGAGCCTCTTTTACTGCTTGAATGTTGGGCTCAGATAGTCCAGTCAAAAGAGGAGTCTCAGCCCTCGTACGATTGCAAGATCTGCTCAAAGCAGTTCACAGACGACTTCATTGACCTCGAAGCTACTATATCCGAGGTTCTTCAGAAGGATTGGCGCCTGTCAGAAATTGATGTGGTTCTACTCAGACATCCTTCTGGAACGAAATCCCTCCTTTCCAAAGCAATGTCGTATCGAACTACTCCGACTGGTGCACAAATGACTCTTCGATGTTACGTACCCAATGGGGTTGATCCTGGCTTGCAAATAAATAGCGTCTGGAGCCTGAAAAAGGTGTTTAGGTATTTTATTTTCCTGCATCTATGACGTTCATGACGCTGACTTTTCCGTAGCTTGGCTACGTTGCATCGCGAATATAGTGCTTTGATGGCGCTTCCTTTCTACGACGCCTTTCAGGTTATCATGCAACCTCGCATCTCTGCTATGCCACGTCTAGACGGCCGTGATGTTGATCAAGCGATGACAACCTACCGTGTTAACGAGCCTCAGGCAAAAGCCATTCTTTGTTCATTGCGAGTTGAAGGATTTGGCTTGATTCAAGGGTGGGTACCCCTTTCTATCTCGATAGAACGATCACTCAGACACTTTGAAGCCCTCCTGGAACGGGAAAAACTTCGACCATATGCGGACTGGTCGAAGCGTTCTTGTCACGACGGCCACGACCCACGACTTCTATACACGCAGGGCGAAATTCCACACAAGCCGACAAAGGGCCAGTGCAAAAAATCCTTTTGTGCGCCCCAAGTAACGCGGCAATCGACGAAGTCGCCAGTCGTCTGAAGGAGGGTTACCGTAGTACACAGAAGCGCGGAGTGCCCATCAAGGTAGTCAGGATCGGGAGCGACAAGGCTATCGACATCAGCGTCCGGGATGTATCGCTAGACTACCTCGTCGAGCAAAGGATGAACGGCGAAAACGTTCCGGATTCCTCCAGCGATGCTGGAAAACAAATAGTGCTGCTTCGACAGGAGATAGAATCTGTCAAACGCGCCAAAAGGGAAAAATTGGATGAGCTAGCTACGGTTCAAAACAATACTGCAAGGATTCTCGCTATCGAGGAGGAGATCAAGAAGTTGAACTCTCGCCGAATGGCCCTGACTCAACAATTTGATCGTTTGAAGGACAAACAAAAGTCGGACAACCGAACCCTAGATGCTGCGCGAAGGCGGATGCGCTTCGAAATCTTGCAAGAGGCGGATGTGATTTGTGCTACGCTCGCAGGATCTGGCCACGAGTCAATCGAACAGTTGGAATTCGAGATGGTCATCATTGACGAAGCCGCTCAAGCGGTCGAATTGACGTCGCTGATCCCTCTGAAGTTCCGCACTCCTAGGTGCATCATGGTTGGAGGTGAGAATCCGATCTCTGGTGTAAGACATGGACGGTGACATAGTTCCGTAGACCCCCAACAACTGCCGCCCACTGTACTTTCCCAAGAGGTGACGAGACTTATTCCCTATTTTGCTTTTGCCCTGATATCCCTTTTTAGGCCTGCAAATTCAACTACAATCAATCTCTCTTCGTTCGTTTGCAAAAACATCGCCCAGATGCTGTCCATTTATTGAGGTGAGCGTAGTGTAGAGCTGTTTTGGACGACCGACTCAGAGATCCAACAGTATTCAGTACCGCATGCATCCAGAAATCAGTCAACTCCCCAGTCACCTGTTCTACCAAGGACGTCTACTCGACGGTCCCGATATGGATGTCAAAACCAAACAGCCCTGGCAATCTCATGTCAAGTTTGGTTGTTACCGCTTTTTCAACGTCTCGCGAGGTCAGGAAGAAGGCACCGTCGGCCACTCGATGAAGAATGTGTCAGAAGCCCAAGTGGCCGTTGCTCTCTACGCCAGGCTGCGCAAAGAATTCGCATCAATTGACCTCGACTTCTGCGTCGGCATTGTCTCGATGTACCGTGGTCAGGTAGTCGAGCTTAAACGCACATTCGAAAGGAGGTTTGGCGAAGATATACGCGGAAAGATACATTTCCACACAGTTGACGGCTTTCAAGGTCAAGAAAAGGACATTATCATCCTTTCATGTGTGCGTGCAGGCCCGGGCGTACAGTCAGTTGGTTTCTTGGCTGGTAAGGTTCATGGCGTTCGGATGGAAGGATGACTGACAATGTCGACTTCCAGATACTCGTAGAATGAACGTGGCGCTTACCCGAGCCAAATCATCCTTGTTTATCTTGGGAAATGCACCCACGCTTGAGAGGAGTAACGCAGATTGGAAACAAATCGTGGATAATGCCAGAACCAGGTCGTTGTTGACTGATGTAAGCTATACTAGTTCATCCATGACAATTCGCTATTCATTAGGGTATCATCACACAGGTGGACGTGTCTTATTTCACAGAGCCTACCCATGTGCGATCAATTCGACCTTCTTCGCCGACAAAGGCCAGCAAACAGAAGCTTGTTTCCCAGGCTCAAGAACCAGGGGACCTTGCCACACCTCAGAGCTTGGCCGAATCTGTCCGTGCTAAACCGCAATCACAGTCTCTCTCTTCGAATCCGATTAGCCCAACTACGGTCCAGGCAGGTGCAGGGCCAAGCAGTGAATCCGTACAAAGATATCCACTGCCTAAGAGACCATACACCAGGGAAGTGACTTCGTCGATGAACAGCGATGGACCGAAGCCGCCGCCACGTAAGCGACCCAAGAAGGACAAAGGTAGCATCTTCATCCCAAAGAAACCCAAGACGTAGAATCTTTCTCTTCATATTATGAACAGTCGTGATTGCTTGGTATACCTACCATTCTCTTTACACAGCACATCTTACGTAGATCCTTACATTGGTTGAAATCACTGGCATGCAATATATAATGTATTTTTCCTATGGTTATGAAAAAGCCCTTATTGGCGGGAGCTCCCACTGATCTGGTCCAAATTTCGGTATCATCATCAACACACCTGCACTGTTTTTCGCGGGTTTGCTAAGCGTGCATAGTGTCGGCTTTCCGAGCG
>JBBPPV010000028.1:0-17064 GCA_038092115.1 Leccinum brunneo-olivaceum
ACCATCGTTATCATCACCATCTTCTCGGTTGTTCCCTCTGCCTCTACCTCTGCTTCGCGGAGCGCCACCACCACCACCCCTACCTCGCCCACCGTTGTCTGCATTGCGCGCCCCGGCTCCTTCAATATACTGTCGCACGCTCTAGAGTGCAAGCCCGTCAATGAAGAGAACCAACAAAGCGAACAATTTACCTCAATGACTTTGTCAAACTCCCTCTTGGCCATTATATACATGTCTTTATATTGCTCGACGCTCTGCGCGAGCATCTCGTCCTTCGTTTTGGCACCTTCGCATACCTGAACCATGCTTCGCTCCGTCTGTTAGAAATCTGTCAGAGATGGAGGCATTCATTGTGTGTGCGTCATGTGGGGTGCACGGACACTAGGCTGTGAAAAGGATACAAGAAATCGCAACAGACACATACCTCACGTCTCAGCTGTGGCTTTGACAAGCTTCTATCGAATCCAATCTGGTTGTACCCTTCGACGAGACCAATGCCGAGTGTCGAAGGAAGAAGGTGTTTGGTTGCACCGTCCATTCTCTCAATCACGTATTCTCGATCGATGATGGTTTGAATGTGTTGTGCAATGGTTGCATCCGTCCCTATATCATCAAAGGTGGTGATCAGGGGTGCTATAAATCGCGCTCAAGATTCGTACCAATCCCATTCTTATCCATAAGTGTGACAAGATCAGCTTCAGTTAATAGGGCAGGCGAGGTGGTTTGTCCTTCCTTAATCTCGCAAGATGTGGGTTCGAATTCCTCACCCTCCCTGAAGTCCGGAATTTCTTTACCCGTCCATTTGTCATAGGGATATACGTCCAGATAGTTCCTAGCTAAGATGATCAAACCTGTCGTATTAATGGTGTTGAGCCTTTGCCACTTAAAATCAACAAAGAAACCGACCAGTGACATAAAACTCCTCTCCGCCGTATGTCACCTCGACTATCGTCTCTGACCCCTCCGCGTCTTTCGAGCAGCTCGCTAGGAATCTTCGCGTGATGAAATCGTAAACTTTCTTTTCATCCCCTACCAAGTTCGCATTGTGAGCAGTGGGATGAATTGGCGGGTGAGCTTTGTCGTTGTTTTGTCCCCGGCGAGGCGGAGTAAAGCCACCCTGCTGAAGGCTGGTCATATGGAGACGACGAAACAGCTGAGCCTACAAGGAAACTACAGGTAATTAGTCGGACACACCTCGTCGCGAACGGTCCCCAAAAAGGATTCGCGGTCTGTTTCTCTATGAGCGTCATGAAATCAAATTGGGGATCATATTGGTCCGTTTCTGTACGAGGGTACGAAAGAAAACCTTGCTGATAGAGTTTTTCGGCAATCTAACGCTGCCTTTTTAATGATACCAAGCGGAAGGTACGGATGGACATACATCTAGAACTTTTTTTGGTGCTAGTTTGAGTAGTCGAGATCCTGCCTTTTGGAGCTCGACGGTCGTCAGTGGAAGCGGTTTCCTGTAAGATCAATTGGCGTAACGAAAGGCGGGATAGAAGACTCACCATTTCTTCGTGTTTTTTTGTGTCACTTTCGTAACTCGAGCGCGTGGATGCTCCATTATATCTTCGTGTATCTCATTCACCACGTCTTCTTCAAAAAGGTGTCCACGCCTCCACGTGAAATCAACTTTCTTCTCTTCTCTATCGATTTGACGGTTTAGAGAGAGAAGGATGTACCAAAAATCTTCGGGGGTGAATGCTTTCACCTGGTTGTACCTCTGCACCACGAAACCTAGGGTTGGGAATTGACATGGGCCTAGGCGCGATCTGTATATGAGACTATCACAAGAACTCTGAATAGTTGAATACCATAAGAGACGACCTCGCGCTTCTCGCGGAACTGGGGTAGGCGGTTCTGAAGAGCCAAAGTTTGCATACGGGTGAATGCTGCACCGATACGCAGATCGAGGAAGATACGTGCTTCGACGGCATCGGCTTGCGCTAGATCGAGGTCTGCCGGGTGCTGAGCCGCACGATGAATTTGCCTGCAATAATTCTTGTAACCCGGTTGGAAGTAGACACATAGAGACGAACTGAGGTATGATGGCACTGAACCTGGCTCGCCTGACCAGAATGTTAGGTTTCGCTTTCCTGCATACAGTTGCAATCTCCCATCCGATATTTTCGCCTTCTCTATCACAGTCGGTCCAGATCATTAGAGTGTGTGCATTGCGCGCTTCGTTCATTAAATTACGTTCTATTGTCTTGTTCTCGGAAAGTACGAGGGTTTGTATTGGGGCATCAAAGAGGGAGAGAGGATCGCAAGAGTGCCATTGACGGTAAGCATCCGGGAAATCATGTGCGAGCAGATGGCCTGATACAGAGGTGACTGTGAAGTGAGCGTTTGTCTGGGGGTAATCAAAGTCAAAATTCTTGATGAAGCGGTTCTGTGTTGCGCGCTGGTAGTGACAAGACATTTAATATACGAGTAGGTCGATGGCTGCCTTGCACTTACGGTCTCTACACGACCACCAGACAAAATCTGGCTAATGGATCTTGCAATGGAAGGTTTCTCCGCGACACAGAGAACGCGCATAAGGAAGTATCTGGTCAAGCTGCGACGCGTCTTTGAGTGTATCACGTGGAAGGACAAACACGTTCTTCCGTCACAGGCATATGGAAGGTGCAAACAGCCCGACGACGCGGTTGTTGACGCTCTTGAACGTCTCTGCGCTCAAGAGTAACCATCGTCCGACAGAACAACCGTACCAGCGAGAGAAATTGAACAAGCGTAAATGCGCCAGCCAAGCAGAGATCACCTTTCAGCCGAGCGACGATAGCCCCGAGCAAGAAGATGGCGATCAGGATGTTGGTAAGCCTCACACCACGTCCACTTCCAAGGAAGCCAATATTTTCCGAAGCACACAATCCATATGACCAGCACTTTGGGCCAAGTCCTGAAGTATTAACCGAGCGCAACAGGACAGCAGCGGACGCGAAACAATGGAAATCACACAGAGAGAGGATTGGGAGACTCGCTGTTGTTTCGAGCGTACTTCCAGAGGCCCCTCAAAAAAAGCGTGCAAAAAAGACCACGGTGCGTCTCTGTTCATCCGTTCTCTCCAATGGTTGTAATGTGCATAATGGCAGGTTCTCGACCGCTTACTGAGTCATTTCGAGGCTCGACAGGTTAAGCAACCATCAGGTATTGTTTTTCCACCTCTTTTTCGCCCTTGTCCTTATTTCGAAGCAGAACACACTCAGATCCAGGATGACTTACTTTCTGTCCTCTCCGCTCACCTTGATGTCTATCACACTTCTGTTACCCTCGAGCACCACCAATGTATTCGCGACGTAATCACGCTCCATGCTCTTGACCATGTAACCAAGTGAGTCTGCGAGTTTACCCAATTTGCGATACCGAATCCCGTTTAGAAAGCGTCGTCGGGTACTGAAGAATAATGATCGTATCTCGCATGCAAAGTCAACTTCCTGTGATCCTCCAGAAGATGTTCAAGACCAAGGATTCACTCGCCCATCAGTTCTCTTCCTCCTTCCTTTCCGTTCATCTGCCCTCGCTTGGCTGAATGCTTTAACTACCCATACTCCCTCTCCATCCTTTCAAATCGAAAACCACTCCCGCTTCCTAGGAGAATACTCCTTGCCGCCAGATGCAGTAGACAAACTTGCTACCGCACCACCTGGCACTTATCCCTCTGATCATGTGGAAATGTTCAAGGGAAATGTGGATGACAATTTTAGGCTTGGAATCAAGGTGACTAGGAAGAGCGTGAAGCTATTCTCCGATTTTTATAATTGTGACTTGATCCTTGCGAGCCCTTTGGGATTAAGAATGTCGATCGAAAAGCAAAAGTAAGTTCCTGTATTGCTCTGTCCATCCTGCTGTCGAATATCATTCTTATTGTGTACAATAGGAGCTCTGATTTTCTGTCATCGATTGAGATCCTTGTTATTGACCAGATGAATGCGTTAGCAATGCAAAATTGGGACCATCTACAGGAAAGTGCACAATTCTTTAATTTCCGCATGCTCCTTATCGTGTCCATTTAGTTTGTGCTTTCTCGCTTGAATGACCTACCTAAAGAGTCGCATGACGCTGACTTTTCACGCACCAAACCATGGTATCTTGATGGATTGTAAGTATAACCTAATCATTCGTGTACCTTTCCTTTTGCTGGTGAATTGATAACCTTTGACTTTCAGTTCGGTCTACCTAAGACAGTCTATCCTCCTCACCCCGTTTGAAACGCCCGAAACGCGCTCATTATACAATTCTCTCAAGAATGTGGCGGGAAAAGCAAGAGTGGAGAGATCATGGTCAGCACTGCAGGTCCCAGGGGGGATTAATCATGTACGTCCTGTGTTACCGTGCCCATGGACGGAATTCTCACTCAATGACAGTCATTCCTTATATTTGATTGTTTGAACCTGAGGGAGGAGGCAGACAAAAGGTTCGATTATTTTACCAGTCAGGTATTATCCATCCTTCTCCTTCTCACCAGCAGCATTCTCATTTGTTGCGACACTAAGCTTTTACCCACCGTGCTGAAATCAGCAGTGCAAAGTGCGAACACCGTGGTGTTTGTTCCTTCGTCCTTCGACTTCATCAGGGTTCACAACTACTTCAGAAAGTTGGGTGGGATAAGTTTTACTGTGCTTTCCGAGTGAGATATTGTAGTTCTTTGATCATGGTGACGTACAGAAAAGCGTATAGAAGGTTGCTGACTGTCTTGCATAGACATTCCTCAAACCAAGATATATCCCGCGCTCGTCAAGCATTTTTCTCTGGAAAGAAAGCATTCTTGCTGATTAGCGAACGATTCCATTTTTATCGTCGGTGAGTTTGTCCGTTTTTGCCCTGTCATTACTCACCCAAAGTAATTTCTAGTTACAAAATCAGAGGTATCCGCAACATCCTTTTCTATGCACTACCCACACACCCCCAGTTTTTCACGGAGTTCCTAACTTACCCTTTCCTTGATGAAGGAGTTGACCCAAGCGATGTAACGTGTCGCGTGGCATGCTGTCGGTATGATTGGTTCAAACTGGAAAGGATACTTGGAAGTGCAGGGGTAAAAGAAGTCTTGAATGCATAGACCAAGTGTGTACTGGTTTCTTTGCTGTTTGCAACTAGCACCAACCTCAGAACTACGCCATCTTTTCCAGCATCGCATCGACTAGGCGCGATACTCAAAAAAGTCATTCTGGCCAAACTACAAACCCGGCTGCACTTCATAATTTTTTTTTGCCAAAATTCACGTCAGTTGTTCCCTGTTGACTACGTACTGGAGAATTCGACATCTATCGTCTTTCAACTTTGTCGTATCTATATGGGGCCACTGGTATGGTAGAGATCCATCACACCTTTGTTGCCAAGTCAGACTTGATTCTTCGATGGACTATGTTATGATGGTCGGTATGAGACGATGGGCCAATTGCTTCGTTTCAATGCTGAATGTCAAGAATCGAACGGCAGATGTCCCTGGTGTTTAGCCTCGAAGGCAACCGATGTGAATAGATACTCAGTAGTGGGTCTGGGTTGAATGAGATTCGGTTTTCTCACGTAGCAAACTCAGCTTTGCATCATCATGCAGGACGGCAGAGCACCAAGGTTCAGTGGTCCACACTCATGTTTTTCGTGTGCTGAACCCCCTGCGCAGAATAAGAAACCGCGCTCCAGCCGCGGTCCAGGTCAGTGCAACATTACTTGCCACCAAGAGTATCTACTCACGTCTTCCTCAAAGATCACCGCTGAGCAACTCCTACGAGAGGTACTTTGTCTGTCGAGAGTACTTTACGTGGTCTAATCACAACTATCCAGGCTCAAGAGCGCCAGGAATCGACGTTCCGTGCCCCCAAGCAACGTGTCGAGGACTTTGAAGAACTTCACGAGTATCGGGGAAGGAAACGTAAGGAATACGAAGAGCGGATTCGGCGTACTAGAGGCAGCATGCAAGTTTCTCTGTCCTGCTACAACCACTTGACTGACCATACCACAGAAAAGAGTGGACTCAGTATGCTAACTGGGAAGTGCGTACCAACCTTTTCTTGTTCAGAATAACTCTCGACGCTCTATCCAGGCCAGTCAAAATGAGTTCGACCGTTCCCGATCAGTTTTTGAGCGCGCACTGGACGTTGATCCCCGGAGTGTGCAGCTATGGTTAAGCTACACCGAAATGGAGCTGAAGTCACGCAATGTGCAACATGCCCGAAATCTTTTCGATCGTGCGGTAACACTCCTCCCTCGAGTGGACCAATTGTGGTACAAATACGTCTACTTGGAAGAACTCCTTCAAAATGTACCCGGTGCGCGTCAGGTATTTGAACGCTGGATGCAGTGGGAACCGGACGACAAAGCATGGCAAGCGTACATCAAGATGGAGGAGAGGTATAATGAACTTGACCGAGCTAGCGTGATCTATGAGCGCTGGATAGCTGTCAGACCAGAGCCACGTGTCTGGGTGAAGTGGGCAAAGTTCGAGGAAGAGAGGGCGAAGCTAGACAAAGCTCGGGAAGTGTTTCAGACCGCACTGCAGTTCTTTGGCGACGAAGAGGAGCAGATCGAAAAAGCTCAAGCCGTGTTCAACGCGTTCGCCAAGATGGAGACACGCTTGAAGGAGTACGAGCGTGCCCGTGTGATTTACAAGGCAGGATATTGTCCAATCTTTCCTCTTGAGGCTGACGGTTCAATCTCAGTTTGCTCTCGAACGTCTACCTCGCTCCAAGTCGGGCACATTGTATACCGCATACACCAAGTTCGAAAAACAACACGGTACAAGTTCGGTTCTAGAGTCTACTGTGCTAGGGAAACGGCGAATTCAGTATGAAGAAGAAGTAACCCACGACGGCCGCAATTATGATGTATGGTTCGACTATATACGACTGGAAGAGGGTGCTTTGCGGACCCTGAGAGATGAAGGTGGGACAAAAGAGGAGGAAGATGCTGCAGTGGAGCGAGTTCGGGAAGTGTACGAGCGTGCCGTGTCACATGTTCCACCTGGACAAGAAAAACGACATTGGAGACGCTACATCTTTTTGTGGCTAGATTACGCGCTGTTCGAAGAGATAGAAACAAAGGTACAGTCTTTCAGGTTCAACTGTCTCGTTTCTCAATGCTGCTTTCCAGGATTACGAACGCACGAGGCAGGTTTATCGGACAGCACTTAACCTCATTCCACATAAGCAATTCACATTTGCCAAGTTGTGGGTTATGGCTGCACGTTATGAGGTGCGGCAGCTTGATCTCACTGCGGCCCGTAAGATACTCGGCAATGGGGTTGGGGTGTGTCCGAAGGAAGCACTTTTCAAGGGCTACATTCAGGTGGAGATGGACGTACGTTGAAGTTGACTTGCTCTCTATTTAATCATGCACTGACCCGAGATCCCCAGCTACGAGAATTCGATCGGGTCCGTACACTCTATGAGAAATACTTGGAGGTGTGTTTCAAGACTATGATTACGTATCGCTGCTCACCAGTCTTGATCAGTATGACCCAACAAATTCTGCTGCGTGGATTAAATATGCGGAGCTAGAAACGGCTTTGGAAGACTTTGCACGAGCAGAAGCAATCTTCGAGCTCGGAGTGTCCCAGTCTTCGCTATCGATGCCAGAAATCCTATGGAAAGCTTACGTTGACTTCGAGGTCGACGAACAGGGTGACAGAGAGAAGGCCCGTTCGTTGTATGAACGTCTGATTTCGCTCAGTGGCCACCACAAAGTATGGATCTCGTACGCAGAATTCGAAGGTTCCAGTATACCACTTCCTAGATCAATGAGGGAGGAGGAGGAAGAGAATGAAGAAGACACGGCGGAGCCACGTGTGGTTGCAGGAGATCCTGTCCTCGCCAGACAAGTGTTCGAACGTGGCTATAGAGATCTTAAAAGCAAGGGGTTAAAGGCCGAGGTGTGTCTCCCTTTTTGTAATCTGGATGGTCAGATGTCGTAATGAACACTAATGTTTGCAGCGTGTTGCTTTACTCGAAGCATGGAAGGCATTCGAGGAGGCCAATGGCACTGAAGGTGATGTGGCTAAAGTACAAGGCATGATGCCAATAGTTGGCAGAAAGCAACATGTCGATAAGGAGACAGGACAGGTCGTGGAAGGTGCGTCTTCATTATTTCTTACCAAGCACATATGTAACGGTGAGCTAGATTGGGAACTGGTATTCGCCGACGACGAGCGAGAGGTCAACCCAGCGTCCTTCAAGCTGTTGCAAATGGCCCACGCGTGGAAGAGTACTCAGGGGAAGAAGGGTGGAGGAACCACTACACTATCCGGTTTTGTTGCTGCCACCAAACCGGACGTGACTATGCGTGAGCGGGAGGAGGAGACGAGTGATGTTGCAAGTTCGGACGGTGAATAACCCGGGGTTCTACTACTATGCTTACACGACCAAGTTGCCTCATTCCCGCGCCGCACACGGAGTCCCGTATGTATAAATTACCGTGTTCAACTATCAGCGGAGCTGGTTTGCAATGGCCTCTCCTGCACCTTACTATGACTTTAACGAGTCCAAACTACTTTGGAGCCCTGTGCACCCTGGTCATGCAGTCTGCGAACGGCTGCGGAGGGAAATCAACATGAAGAGAGGATTGAAGCTAAGTGCGTGCCAGCGTCAGTGAAAATGTGATTCGTTCGAGCTCAAAACATCCTGCAGAGGACTACAATGATCTCCACGCTTATTCAGTGTCCAATTACGATTTCTGGCTGGACTTGTGGAATTTCATGGGTATCATAGCCTCCGTGCCACCTCAGCCGAGCCAGGTACGTATCGATACTCTCAGTTTAGTTCCCAAGACCATTATCCATGACTTTCCACACAAGATAATAGCACCTGGATCTATTCCTGAGCGCCCATCTTGGTTCCCCGGCACGCGGCTCAACTATGCAGAGAACCTACTCTGGAGGGATGATTCTGCTATTGCTATTACAGCAGCCTATGAATACGATCTTATCCCTGCTAGAGCCGGCGAGGCTCAATTCAGTGGTGTCAAGCGGTACACTTTCCATGAATTAAGGGAATTTGTACGCGTCATGGCCGCTGGCATGAAGAGAGTTGGTGTCCGCGTTGGCGACAGAGTTGCTGGTATGCTCAATCAAGTGCTCATCTATAATAATTTGAGTGCTCACCTTTGATATGCACGTACTATGCATGTGAGTAGCCATCATCACAAACTCCGTAACCGGGGTCGTGATAGCTCTTGCTGCCGCCTCTATCGGCGCTATATTCTCCAGTACTGCCACCGACATGGGTACCGCTGGTATCCTCGACAGATACCGTCAAATTCGTCCAAAGATCCTTTTCGTTTCTTCCGAGACGGTTTACGCCGGAAAGACCATCGACATCACCCAAAAGATTGCAGACGTGGAGAGCGATTTGAGGAAGGGTGGGTACGGGCTAGAAAAGGCTGTCGTGTTGAGAAGTGAGAAGACCGGAGGTCTAGTGCAAGTTCCTAACTGGTGAGTCTGACGTACCCAGGGCATTGACGATGTTTCTGATTATTTCATTCTTGTGTACGGTCAGCCTCACTATTGACGAATTTTTGACTCCATCTGCGAGTGAAGATTACCCACTGACATTCGAACAGCTCCCCTTTGATCATCCTCTTTACATATTGTATTCTTCTGGAACTAGTGGCCCTCCGAAATGCATTGTGCATGCTGCAGGGGTGAGCCTGTATTTTCATCGAATTTGACACAGGTATTTAAAACACGTTCTTCGGACTAGGGTGCACTCATGAACAGCAAGAAGGACTGCAACATCGGGTTTGGAATATTACCCACTGACGTATATTTCCAATATACCACTGTATGTATATGCCTTTATAGACGATTCTTGTGATCTTATTTGAGTTGCAGACCGCGTGGATGATGTGGCCATTCCTTCTGTCTGGTCTTGCGTGTGGAGCGCACATCGTATTATACGAGGGTTCGCCATTTTACCCCGATGTGAGGGAATATCTGAAGTTCATCGACTGGACGGGGTAAGACATCCTGTCCCTCATCCAAATTGATCGTAACCCACTCTAAACACGTAGGGTGACAATTCTCGGCACATCGCCGCGATTCCTTTCGGAGTTGCAGGCACGTAATATTGACCCGCTCTCCATCGTTTCATCATCCACATCGTTCTCTGGCCTTCGCGAAATAACAGTGACGGGCTCGGTATTGACCCCTCAACTCATGACCTGGACTCAGAAGGCTTTCGGTGGAAATTTGCACATTGGAAGCTCCAGCGGAGGAACAGACGTATTTTGTGCTTGTGAGTCCCTTGATATCCACCTCTCTTGGAAGATTGATCTTGGCTGGTGCTGTGTAGTTGTGACGGCGGTACTATCGTTTCCTCTTTACGCTGGAGGTAAGTTCTTTCTCCTATTAATTCGCTATTTTTTTAATCCGGAAACAGAACTTCAAGGTCCATCCCTTGGCATGGCAGTTTCTGTCTTTTCCCCATCTGGCCAAGCCATCCCTCCAAGTTCTTGCACTCCTGGAGAACTCGTTATCACTCGCCCACATCCGTCTATTCCACTTTATTTCCTGAACGATACCCCTACTCACGACAGATTCCTTTCGGCCTATTTCCGCTTTTACCCCCGTAGCCAAGACGGTACACCGGTGTGGCGCCATGGCGATTTCGTCGTTCGAAACCCTGCCACTGGCGGTTTCGTCTTTTTAGGGCGAAGCGATGGAGTTCTTAACCCTAGCGGTGTACGATTTGGCAGTGCAGAGATTTATAAACTCGTCAATGGAGAGGTCGCGGGGCTAGAAGCCGTGGAAGACGCTCTTTGCGTGGGACAACGGAGAGAAGGTGAAGATGATGAAAGAGTACTCCTGTTCTTGAAAATGAAGCAGGGGCATAAAGGAAAACTGGAGAAGGAGTTGAGAGGGAAGATTAGGCGTGTGATTCGGGAAGGCTTGAGCAGGAGGCATGAGCCTGCAGGGATATTCGAGGTGGAAGATATACCGGTGCGCGCAATCGTGTTGCCGAAGAGACATAAAAACTGATACTCATCTGCTCTTTTTGATAGTACACGGTGAACGGTAAGAAAATCGAAATTGCGGTGAAGCAAATTGTCTCCGGTGCAGACGTTGTCCCGAGCGGGACGGTTGCAAATCCGGCGTCATTCAAGCTATACTACAAGTACAGAGATTTCGAGAATATTATGAAGCTGGAGGAGGGTGTTGATGGAGAGTCTGGGCGAAAGGGCAAGGCCAAGTTGTGAACATGTCTGAGTCTCCTTCAGGGTGTTTCCCCAAGCAGTCTACGTAATCCCTCGTTTCTTGCTTTCTTGGTTCGCAATTGTTCCTATCACTAGGTTGTAGCCTCCAACGGACAAGGGCAATAGATCAAGTGCTTGCCTGTAGTTTTCGGAATAACCTTTTCTCCTCGGCCAGCTCTTTCTTATATTCTTTCTGCAGGGAAATAAGAGAAAAACGTGAACATCAAGGATCAAACTCACTTCTAGCCGATCTTGTACCAGATTTTCGCCAATACTGGCAGACCCAACGTATCCGTCATGTGGTTCAGAATTGCGCAAATATCTGTGAGTGTTCTTGGGAGATGTCTCGTTCTGGTATGATCCTGACAAGTCATGGATGCATTTTACCGACAGTTATCAACAAGTTCATATTACCTTGTGTGTTGGAGCTTTTGCAATGATTCCCACTCTTTTTCTTGAGCATCCTGTGCGACACGTGTCTCCTGGTGCGCTCCGTAGCCGAGTCAGAAGGGATCGGTGATCCTTTGGCATTGATGTCGAAACGAAATAGGAGCCAGGGGGGTTGACCGAAATCATCAACCATGAAGAATTCTGTCACGTCCACTTCACCTCGATTGACTGCCGGGGGGGTCTCATCTGAGTCTGTACGCCGAATTTCTACCTCGACAGTTCCCAGTATGCCTATGAGAGTACATAAGTCTCTGATAGTGTAAAGACTTGCAATCGAAAGAGTACTCACCTAGAAAAGAACTTTCTTTGGGCGTTCTTAGCCCAGACTCTCTAAATATCCCTTCTGTATGGTTCACCGATGAACCAGAAACACTGGCAAGTTGGGACATGGCAAGTGTTTTATTTAGGTGGAATCTGGCGACCCGCTGACGTTCATGAGATGGATTGACAATGAAGACATCGCAAAAGACAGATGTGGACGAGAGGCAGTGAACAGTATAGGGCTACAAGGCCTGTGGGTCATGTCTGAGCCGAATGCATCAATCAGCTAACACACCTCATCCGTCAACAGCTCAGTCTTCACTGAGACAGTCCGGTCATCGACCAAATCGATTAATTCGACCTGGTGGGTGAGTTTTTGGTGCTGCGAGTCCTCTATCCAGACTTGAACGCCTCCGTGTGCGGGCATGGTAAGGGTAGATTCCGTCAATCACTTTTTTTGTAAATGTCCTACGCGGTTACACATCGACACGACGCCGAGACCATACATCCACGTACAGATGTGCCTACATAATCAAGGCAGTGAACACATCGTGTACTTTGGTGGAGTCAGTAAGTATAATACCGTGTGACGCGTGAGGTGACACTCGCGCAGTGTGACAACGCGACTTGCACTCAACGCCAATGACCTTGAGCAAGGCACTCACTCATTCCGCGCATGAACCCGGGTATACGTGTGTTTCTTTCTCGCTGGATGGAAAGTGAGTCATATTGAGCTCCATTTCAACTTCCAACTGACTGGACCACGTCAAGGCTCTCATATACTGGCGGCTCGGACAGCTTGGTGCGAATATGGCAGATGGATAAAGATCAATACCAAGAACCAGAAGTCGCATATGAAGCTGACGAAGGGATAACAGCTATTGCAAGTTCTGTAGGTCATTTCCTTCGTGCATCGTTTCCACTGACGAGCTGTGTGCCATTCTTGGACATTCAGAATGAATACTGGCTATCTGGAAGCAAAGACTCCGAAGTCCGCAGCTACCTTCACGGAAAACCTGATCTCCACGGATTGATCATGGGCGCAGCTGGTGCTTGTATTCGGGCTGTGGCTGTCGATCCATCAGGGAAGCGCGTCGCAATTGCAACGGAGTGCGCCGATTCTCATATTCCATCTTTCAACTGCTCACAGCCCTCAGTGAAACAACAGTCAAGATAGTGGAATTGAAAGAGGTTACCAACGTCCAAGTCCTGAGTGGCCACAAAAAGTTTGTACGGAGATTGACTTGGCACCCTTCAGGCACCCTTCTTGTTCGTATTTTTGTGTCCTTGATAGGGACATTTCAACTAATGAACTATAGACCGCAAGCGGAGCTGATGGCACAATTACTGTATGGAACGTCTCTGAACCTGATCCAAAAGTCGAAATGCTTCTCGACGGCATTATACCAGCTGTGGCAGACACAGAGTAATATGTCATCTCCGCTTTACTAGCACGTTATCTTATTCAGTGGCTGTCGAACAGGTCCCCAGAGTTCATGCATGATTGTTCCGCACTATGGCACCCATCTGGACAACATTTCTTCGTGGCTTCTAGGATCCATGGTACGCGCGCGATGCCTTTCGTTTACCTAATTAAACCCAACTAAAAGTCATGTCTTGTAGAGATTGTTGCCATCTCGCGACCGAATTGGGACAAGTCTTTCAGTCTCTCAGACCCAAATTCAACCGGCGCTACAACGGCTCTCGCGCTGTCAGTCAACGGGGTGTATCTCGCGAGTGCTCGTAGGGATGGAATCTTAATCTGGAGCACACAGACAAAACATGTTCTTTGGCGGTGAGCAGTGGTCAGACACCGGGAGGAAAATCTGACAATCTGTTGGTAGACATACTGGTTCCCCCGATGCGTTGATTACGCAGGTTGCATTCTCTCCATCTCAGAACCTCATTACATGGGTAGACACGGGGGGAATAGTAAGTTGGTGGAGAGACCCGATTCCTGCAGGTTCACCAGATCCTGTGAGAGTAACCGCTGCAAGCGCTGTGCAAGGTATCTCTGTAGAACGCAAGTCCACACCAACATTGTGGGGAGATGATCCAGATAGTGGTGTTGGTAATGCTGTCGAGGACTATGGAGATGACTGGATAATCGATGACGTTGGTATTGGAATGGAGGGCGAACACGGGGGGAGCAAAGCTACGGATGCAGATGAGCTTGTGAAAGAAATGGGTATGTCTATTGAGATAATTTGTCATGGTTGCTCAAGAAAGATCTCGCAGTGAGCATTACAAAGGCACAGCCAGCTTTCCAGCCAGGATCAACGCCGATGGATGGGAAGAAACGGTATCTCGGTAGGCTTCCAAGTCTTGTGTACTTTTTAATGCCCACCATCTAAATCTTGTGTAGCATACAATATGGTTGGATGGGTTGACGTCACAGACCAGGATACGCATCACATTGTCAATGTCGGTTTTCATGACCTCTCGGCGCGAAAGAGTTACCATTTTTCAGATCCTTTTAAATATGATGTAGGATATCTAGGTGGGGGTGCTCGATGCCTTCCGTTTGATCCTTGTTGATAGCTTCTACTCAGGCGAACGTGGTGTACTTCTCGCATGCCCGCCTGAGCAAGATCACCCGGCTCAGGTGTTATACAAACCCTACGGAACTTGGTCATCCCAGGGTGACTGGATTTATGTTCTTCCTTTGGGTCAACACGTCCTTGGTCTAACTGCTGGAGGAGAAAGGCCTATGCATTCGTTACGACATCCATCGTCGTCTGGAGGGGATATTCAAGGTCAAGGGAACATCGTGATTGCCACCAGCGCTGGTGATCTCACGTTTCTGAGTGGAACTGGTCTTGAACGCATCATGCTAGGTCTGGAAGGTGAATACGTAACTATGGCTGCTGGAGAAGAATACGTGATGGTGATACATAGACCCGGTGCGACTACCATCGACGGTAAGCAAATATAACATAAAGATTGCACAGTGTACTCAATCTACCCCTCACCAGGCTCACAAGGATTGATGGCAACATTGATATCTTTTGATGACTTTGAGGTGCTCCAAGCGAAGCCACTACCGATACCCAAAGGCCACGTGCTTAAATGGGTTGGCATAACTATTGAGGGGGTACGTATTTTCCATCATTACCACATACCAAAGTGAGCCATCTTGTAGGCTCCCGCAATATATGATTCTGCAGGATTTGTGCACATTATGATCAATTTTCGACGACCCAATCGTGCAACCTGGGCACGCCTACTGGATACCAATACGCTGGAACGGAAGCAAGGGAAGGACGAGTCATATTGGCCAGTTGGTTTATCGCAGGATACTCTGACATGTGTCATATTAAAGGTATTTGCTCAACTTCGGCTTTGTTTCTTGGGTAGAACCTATTTTTTGTTGTAGGGCAGACAAGACCATCCTGGATTTCCGAGACCGCTGATGCAGGAGCTACCTGTCAGACTTCCTTTCCGGAACAAGGATCCAGTCGAATCTTCTATGGAAGAGAAGTATGCTGATATTACACTCACCTTGCTCTCTGCTGATATCTTTGAAGACTCGCACGAGCACGGATCCACATCAATCTTGCACGCGACGCCTTGGGTGATGAGCTGACTTCCTCAGAGCTAGACAAGCGAGAAATTGAACTGGACAAATTGCTTATCAAGCTCATTCAGGCAGCTTGTAAAGCGGATAAAGCGCCTCGTGTCCTGGAATTAACCAGGCGATTGCACTTTACCCACTCAATAGCTGCTGCCAGCCAGCTCGCTGGATTTTATAAACTACTGGGTCTTCAGGAAAAGATCGAGGCGATCAAGCGGTGGCGCGAAGATGAACCGAGTCCGACGGAAGATGCAAGGGAACGAAGGCGGCGACTCGAACAGGAAGACGTATACATGGAACGACCGAAACTACTGCAAAACTTCGACCCTCCTCCCAAGATCGAGAGACTGGGATTAACGCGTTCGACAGGAGTTGTTGAGCGTTCAAAATTCACTGGCTCGAACTTGCCGCTTGGATCATTTGAAATACGAAATACTCAAACGACACGCTCGACTTCCCCCGACGGGAAGAGGAAACGCGATGAAACAGATGATTTTGCTTCAGATAGTTTTGATGCGGATGCCAAGCGACGGGCAGTTGATGAAACCAATGGTAGCATTTCCTCTCCTAAACGTGAGCACGATTTTTAGGGAAGATCTACGGAACCACAGCTAATTGGTATTAGGGGACAATCCATTTGCTCGCAAGTCGACTGGGGACGTGAAGAAGAATCCGTTTGCACGGAAACCCGAACATGCCAAACCGATTCAAAAGAGCGAAAGTTTTTTCAACAAAGTTGAAGCCGTCGAGGTTGAACAGAGCAAACAACGTAAGTTCCTCGTCTGGTGCTCCTAACATTTAAATCGCATGATTTGTGTCCAAGGGGCTACAGACAGGAAGGGGAAAGACAGGGAGAAGAAGGATATGACCGTGACAAGGCAGACAACCCTCTTCGGGCTCGCTCCGAAGCCACTAGCCGAAAAGAAAGGGAAGTCCCTGATGAAGAGGAAAGAGTCGGAAGCAACAGCGTCAGTTCCTCAAGTTTCAGATGTTGACATGTCAGAAGTTCCTACGTCGGAAGCTGCCACGCTGGTAGAAACCCAGGATACTGAAAGGGATGCTGTTGAGGATACCCAGCTGGATGGGGATGAAGTTGCAATAGAATGGGAAGCATCCCCACCACCGTCTCCTCGGTAAAGAAGATATCATGTACGCCGGTAAGACAGCTTGTGCGGCATACATTTGTTTACCACTTTATGGATGGTCTGTACCCGACAACGGATCAGTACTGGTTGAGGAGATACGTCGGTCGCGATGATCATCTGAGACCATGTGGACCCGGGACAACACGGCGAAGGAGGAGGAGGTAACGCGGCGAGTGCAAGGTGATGTGACTTGACCAGTTTGCCGTAAAGAACCTAATGATCCGAACGTCGCTGGCTGCGTGGGTGCAAGGCGGTAGACAAGATAACTCGTATGTAGTAGTAGATCGTGCGAGTCGTCGTAATCCGAGTATTCGCACGTACTCTTTTCTTCGCCATGTCCTTGTCCCCGACCGCGACAGCATCCAACAGCTCAGACGTACCCTCAAAGCGTCGTCGCACGAACAGCATACTCCCCATATCCCAACAGAGTATGTCCCAATCTACCTC
>JBBPPV010000029.1:0-17044 GCA_038092115.1 Leccinum brunneo-olivaceum
CAATATGACCACTTGCAGCCACCAATCACCCCAGCAGACGCCGATGACCTGTATACACTCGTTGACACCTTATCGGCTACGGTCTATTATTTCCGCGCGGACCGCCCTCCGACGGTGTGTCTGTACACAGGACGGGAGTCAGGAATGGGGAGATTCGTGCTGTGCAGTGAAAGATGTGTTGAGAATGAGCTGCGTAAGGAGACGGTGATCAGGATGCCGTGGCACATCAGTCAAACTATGCATGCATGTGATTGGGTCGCGCTTAACTAAACGTACTCAAGTTTGGTTAGTAACTTTGTAACTAACTTTTACCTTGTTTACGTTTCATTATTATATTTTGTCTTGAAAAGCAGTGACGTTCATTCCAAGTCACCACCATTAGCATGGCCACCCTCGTCCTCGCCGTCGCAGTGTTGTCATTGCTTCATGGTCACCGTGATAAACATGTGGTGGTGTCTTGTCCCTGTGGTGCATGCTGGGTTCGCTTTGTACTTGACTTGGTTAGCCGCAGTCAACCACCGAAAGAATGTTGCCAGCCTGTGACCCATATCTTTACTAGGTACATGACTCTACAGCTGTCAGGAGCAAAGAAGACGAAATTTGATCCACTGAAAAACGGACATTCGTTTCACAAGCACTTTGTTGTTTTCGACTCATGGACATCACATCCGATCACTCGGAGGATGGTGTTCCGCTGACTTCACAGGCTATCGTAATATGTCTATCGTGACAGGAGTGCATTCAACCCATTGGACTACATATAAGAGGAATGATGAGTCTTGAAGAACTGGTCTCCCCTCATTTTTGTCAGGTTCAAAGTTGACGTCCATTACAGAGTGCCGCCAAGTATCCTGTAGAGCCAGAATGCAAAGTCTCCAGGCACTTTTCAAATCGTCGTACGGAGTTGTGCAATATCACTGGTTCGATAACCATTATCGGCCCACGTTCCATGGTTCTGGGCAACGATGCATCAGTCCTACCACCGGCAGGTGTAAACCTCTTAAAGTGCAACCAGTCTGAATCCCAAGCCTAGGAGGATTTATTGGACCGAACGTCGTGTTGGGGAGCACATTCCTAAAGCAAGAAAACTTGCTATTTGGCTTGTTTTCACCTTCACTCACTGGAGGAGATTTCTGTTTGGCTCATGCGTTGGTTTTCATGCTCATATGGCCCTTTAATGCACCAAGGCATACGGGGTTTTATCCCGCCTACCTGTCAAGATACTATGGACACCTCTGGGCTGCCCGTTCACCCGCGAGTATTCTCTACGAACAGACCAACTCGGCGTCGAACCCGCTCAAGAAATTACACACGCCACATACCTCCGTCAATTCATCTATGATCCTGCATCGAAAGCTTGGGACGTTTGCTTTGACCAAGACTATCATCAGGCAACAGAGATATGTTGCCACATCCTATCGATACAACGACATCGTCCCAGAAGGTGTAGATGACTCGAACGATTCATTACCCAGGTTGGAGCCATAGTGGCTTCCCTCGAGGTGTCCGCCTACAGATCGATCTGACGTTGGTAGAGGAGACCAGCTCACCGGAAGAGACGAACAAAGATCTGTATCGTATTACCGTGGTGCTGATTTCATCCTTATCGTGCTCTCCCCCCTGTTTGAGTCACCGAACAGGACGCATGGAAGGGATACGGCGAGCGTCTGTGGACTCTTCCTGAAGCCCTGTTGAGTCGCCAGCTACGCTACAAGTTCAGAGATGGTGATGTCATGCCCATCACACTCCACCAGCTCGCGAATCATGCCTATGCCAAACTGGCCGAGGAGTCTGCGATCATCAATTCCTACGCGCTGAGAGATCCATTGGAGAGGTTGGAAAGGCTATCGATGCTAAAGTCTGCCCTTTGGAGACGGACGGGTAGGACTTTACAGCAAATTGAAAATGGTAAAGTGGCTGGAACCCAGCTTCGTGACACCGCTCGCTGGTATGCAGAGACGGACAAATGGGGAGCAAAACTATGGGACGTTGAAACTGATATTCAGGTAGTAGGAATGACAGAGAGCCATGCGCTTGTTCTGGGAGGTTGTCGAGCGACTGCCACCCGATGGAAGGATTTTCCCTGTGTCGCTTTCGCCACACAACGTTCAATCAGACGTCTCATCGCTAATTACCATCTTAACCTTTATCTCGGAAATCCTCCTCTTTGGGATCTTTCTGCAAGTTGAGAATATCGCATTCACCGGTCTAGGTGTTCAACCGTTTCCGGGAGCACCAGCTGCTATCGTCATTGCACTCGTTCTGATGCAATTCGCACCTCTACTAGTTGCATACGGGTCCTCTGGACGTATAGTGCCTGCCAAAGAAGCTTCTGATCACATGTATGGGAGTGTAATCTTTGCTCTACCAAGAACGTTTTACAGTGCCTCCGGTACTAT
Source organism: Leccinum brunneo-olivaceum (assembly GCA_038092115.1). Classification (NCBI taxonomy): domain Eukaryota; kingdom Fungi; phylum Basidiomycota; class Agaricomycetes; order Boletales; family Boletaceae; genus Leccinum; species Leccinum brunneo-olivaceum. The sequence goes on from JBBPPV010000029.1 coordinate 2,400, forward strand.
TCTGTCACAAACCGAAAAGGGCCGTTTCAGACGCGCAGACCAGACACAATATGACCACCTCCAGCCATCAATTACCCAGCAGACGCCGATGACCTGTATACACTCGTTGACACCTTATCGACCACGATCTATTATTTCCGCGCGGACCGCCCTCCGACGGTGTGTCTGTACACAGGACGGGAGTCAGGAATGGGGAGATTCGTGCTGTGCAGTGAAAGATGTGTTGAGAATGAGCTGCGCAAGGAGGCGATGGCACATCAGTCAGTCCATGCGTGTGTGTGTGACTGGCGAAACGTTCCTTTCTTCCTCGTACGAGTTAAGCCTTAAATTTTAAACATTTCCTTCTGTAAACTTTAGTAGATGGTTTTGAATAGTATGTTTGCCTGCTTCGGTCTCTTAACGCTTTGGATTTAGACGAGGCCAATGAAGTCGAACATACACATTAACGGCAAATCTGATATCCGGCCTGCAGGCGGAATAGAGCTAGTACAAAGGCCATGAGTCGTGTAATAATCCGATAAGTGTATAATACATGTTGGGGGTTTGAAACTTTCACCTACAGGGATATCACATTGTATACATCTCCCCTCGATCCGCGTGACATGTTAAGCTTCGCTCAGCCAAACCTTGAGTTGTTTGATCAGTCTCTTGGCGGCAACCTCCAGTTTCTCGTCCCTTGTCCTCGCGACTTCTAGAACAGTCCGCTTTCGGCCAGTTTTGACCAGTACAAGGCCCACTTTTCTGGGCGAGAAGGATATTGAGATTATAGAGAACGGAATGGGTCTGTTTGCCAAAGTGCTTGTGCCGAGAAGCTGTGACCCGGAGGCAGCCGGTATGTGGGAGACGCCGGATGGGTTTGTGCACACCACGCCCTCACGGAGACCATAAATGCGCACCAGATCTTCGAGACGGCTGCGTGGCTGCATGAGATCAAAGAGGTCCTTGAATGACTCTTCGCGTTCGAGATGGAATTCCGTGTCATCCAGCATCACGTCTTCACGCACTTTGAGCGCAATGAAGAGGTCAAGTACTTTGGTCTCGCGTTGCATTACTTTGACAGTGCTCGCAGGGGCTGATGATGAAGAGAGAGGAAATGGGTCGGAAGTGTATGGTGGTTTGATAAGGGACTCATAGGCGGACAAGAAAATAGAGCGCAGGACATGCATGCAAGCTAACGGGATGTCAGACCCGGTTATTATTCGTTGGTAGCTGGTTGGGATTACCGATGTAAAACGACCCGTTCACCAGGCGAAGTTGGTGCGATAACCAATAGAGCGTCTTGTGTTGGCGTTCGAGTTGACTCTCATCAAACCCAGGCGTCTGTGGAAATGTCAAGTATACGATCTTGAGGAGTAGATGTGGGGCTAATGTGGCGAGGGTTGGGTGGGACCGACTGCCAGGAAATGGCGGAGGGGCGAGCGAACTCGTGACGGCGTACGGTGGAGGAGGAATCATGGTCTTTTCGTCCAGGATGACCATGGCTAGCAGAGTTCTCAGAGGGCTATTTTATAGTGTGGGATGACCCGCCAGGCGCAGCAGTTGTGTCATTTGACGACGTTGATAAAATGCCACGACGAGCTCGGATTCATTTCGTGTCCTTGAAATCGTCCCTGGTCAATTTACCCATCTCAATCTATGGCCCTCTTCTTGAACGATCCATAGTACGTGCGTGCATCGCACCAGCGTCTACTCGGACGTCCATCTCACACCCAACAGCGTCCACAGACCCTTGCCATACATCTAAAACGCGAATCTCAGTCAAAAGCTGAAGCCTATGTCGGATGGACTGGCATGGCATCTTCGTCTTCCCTTGCCCATTTCAATGCAGACACACGGGACAGCACGTTTGAAACAATTGAGATCGATCCTCAGTTTGCCCAAGGACTCGGATTCACACAAGGCGACATTGTACGTCTACCACTTTTCAAGGAAACGCCCTTTCACCTTGTCTCCGCCAGGTCGAGATTGGTCTGCTGTACGATCTCCCCTTTGCCTCCTCGGTAGGAACAGAACCTCTCACCCCAGATGATTGGGAAATCATCGTCAGTCTGCATCGACAGTTCCATTGGCCTATTTACCATCATCTCTCTAGGAAATACACGCTTCACATATTGAGTCTACTCTCCTGTCCCAGGTTCGCGTCGCAAAGGTCGGCCAAGAAATCGACGTATGGGTATTGGGACGCACGAGGGTTCGTCTTCTCGTTTGTAAGCTCCACCCTCTTGACCCTAGTGCTCTTCTGACGACTTGCTCAGCCTCGTTGACCCCGTCAGCGAAAGGCAATGCGGCTCTATTGACAACTGATAGCGAAGTCAGCGTTGCGCCAAAGACGCAGACTCGTCAAAAAGCCACCACAATCTCACAAGATGATTCAGCCAAAAAAGAACCCGAAAAAACATCGTTACCGTCGACTGTATTGCGAATTTTGCCGTCCCGCCTACTCGACCAATTTGTACCCCCATCCGCATGTTACAACCGATTGGAAACCCTAGCCTATGTCCATCCTTACATATTTGCTCACCTTGCACAGTCTCGGTATCCAATGGAAGAAGACATGAAAAACGTTTTTCTAATGTTGTCCTATCGGTTCCTAGAACCTCCAGAGAATCCACTTGACCCCCCTCGAAACACAAGTGCAAATGCAGAAACACAAGACCCTGCTGCCCAGGTTCTTCATCCAGGGAGGAAAAATGAGCCCACTCCACCTGCCGAGAAGGCTTCATCAAATGTGTCTATGGAAAATCTCCTTCTAGTAGGATGGTCTACTGATGTTCTGGAAAGCCATGTGTACTTTCCCTATGGATTAAAAGGTGCCCGTGATTGGCATTGGATGCAGTGAGTGAGATCTCGTATATAGTATCAATCGCTCGCGTTGATGATACTGGCGGTGAAGTGTTACCCCAACAGGAGAGCGAAAGACGTTTTCGAACATCTTCACTGATGTTGCTACTCATGACAAAGACGACGCACAACCCAAGTGAGTTCATCGGATCAATACGTTGCGTGGAGCACTTACTGAAACCTAGCCAAGACAATCAGCCACACCAGAAATTATACTCTCGGGGGTGGAAGACATTATCGAGGAAGGCACTAAACAGCTTGTTGCTAATTTTGTTCTCCATTCTTTCGATAAAGTGGTCCCCGGAAGTGCGTGCACATGTTTGCTTTTTGCTACATTGCTCGACCAATCACTGTAGTATCCGCAATTCTCTTGACCGGGAGAAGAGGTGTCGGGAAGACTTCGGTAGCCCGGGAAATCGCTAAGCGGCTTGAGGAAGATGCTCGCACATACGCATGTATGGTCTTTATTATCCTTTGCACTGTTTCACTACTGATTGAAAGAAAGACATCCACTACATTGACTTTAGTTTATACAGTGAGAAACCGGTGGCAACCTTGAAAGCTCTCTTCCGGTACCTGTACGAGATTGCAGCATGGCATCATCCAACCGTACTCATTTTTGATAACCTCGACAAGATTTTGAAGGCAGAAGTCGAGGCGAGTGGTTTCTAGCATTCAAAGTCTTTTTTGTCTCCATACTAAAGATTGACATGGGTTACTAGCACACTGACTCGTTTCGCTCTCGCCATATCACAGAGCTTTTCATTGCGCAATACTCTTCAGGAGAACGCATGATTCCTTCAAACTTTCGTGGGACTGTTATGATTGGTACAGCTGAGTCACAAACGAGCTTGCACGCCCTCGTCCATACCCTCCATATCTTTCAAGATGTTTTCCACATCCAGTCTCCCAGTAAGGATGCTCGCAAACAGGTCAGTAGTTGGTCTCTCCTTAGTACCCGTTAATCATCCAACTCTCCCGCAAGATATTGACAAACTTGGTGGAACGACTACGAGCAAAGTCACCCTGTGTTATCATCCACCCAGATGATCCTCCTAACATTGCCATGGTTGCGACACACACAGAGGGCTATTGTCCTGTTGATCTGCGGGATTTGGTTACCCGTGCAATGCAGCAAGGTGCCAGCCGAGCATATTTAAAGCATGGGGCAAGTGCAACTGAAGTGAGCATGCTGGTATTTCAAGGTTACTGTTGCCGCTGACCTACATGCTAGGTCACATTATCTGGCGCCGATTTCTCGAATGCGCAAGAGGGTTTTGTTCCCCAGTCCTTGCGTGATGTCCCGCTCCAAAAATCTAACGTAGAGTGGGCTGACATTGGAGGTGAGCGTGGTTCATCCTTCCTTTCGTGCCTCGATGGTTGACTATTATTTCAGGGTTGGCGCATGCCAAACGTATTCTGCGAGAAACATTGGAATGGCCCACAAAATATGCCCCATTGTTCAAGCAGTCGCCCTTGCGCTTGCGTTCAGGGTAAGCTAGCAGAAATTGATCTATGTATCGATATTTATGTTTAAAAGGTTGATGCTATACGGTTACCCTGGATGTGGGAAGACCCTTCTTGCTTCTGCTGTAGCCAAAGAGTGTGGACTTAATTTTATTAGCATCAAAGGCCCTGAACTGCTAAATAAATACATCGGTGCCAGTGAGAAATCGGTGTGTGTTGATTGAAGCAACTGTCCTTTTTCTGACTTTGGTTCTCAGGTAAGAGATATTTTTGAGCGAGCGTCCTCTGCGAAACCCTGTGTCTTGTTCTTTGACGAGTTTGATTCCATCGCTCCTAAGAGGTCTGGATCTTCACCCCATACGTACTGCTGTTACTTAATTTCATGATTTTAGAGGGCACGACAGTACGGGTGTGACTGATCGAGTGGTGAACCAACTACTGACCGAGATGGATGGTGCTGAGGGCTTGACTGGTGTATACGTTCTCGCAGCCACAAGGTTAGTCGTCTCGCCTTATCTACTCCATGCATACTAACCTCCCAAACCAGTCGGCCTGATCTCATCGATAGTGCACTGCTTCGTCCTGGTCGTCTTGACAAGTCTGTCCTGTGCGACATGCCCAATGAGGAAGATCGAAAAGACGTGAGAAAAGCCGTCTCTGTGCGTTACCAATGAACTAAGTCCGACAGATTTTGCAAGCGGTTAGTCGCAAAGTGACTTTGGGACCGTCTGTCGATTTGGAAGAAATCGCTCGATTGACTGAAGGGTATTCAGGGGCTGACCTTCAGTCCTTGGTTTACAATGCTCACCTCCAAGTTATACACGCGTCCATCGATGCAACATCAAGGAAACGGTTAGGACAAGAGGAAGAGAAACGGATTGAATACGTAACCCTTGGCGGTCCTGGTGAACAAAAGATTATTTCGAGAGCAGACGAATCTGCAGTGCAGAAGAGGGTACTTGAATTTGATGCTTTTCAGCAAGCAAACTGAGATCAGCATGTGCAGCTTCAGCAAATAATGAGATTCAAAACGGATATCGACATCGAAAAGAAGCCGGCTAACACGCCTAAAAAGGTCCTCTGCATTTTTATTGTTCAAAGTCACTGCTGAATCGTGTGCGGTGCTAGTACGAAATCACGCAAGCCGACCTTTTACAGGCACTCAAGACCACACGGCCATCTGTTTCGCGGCAAGAGCTTGAACGTTTAGGCAGGATGTGAGCGTCTTTCCAAAATTCTACACAAGATCACCTGCTGATGCGGAGTTGTGCTAGCTATAACGGATTCGTATCAGACCGTGGTCAGAATAAAAAAGCATTCCCATCACCACCTGCCCCAGGCGGTGTCGGCTCGCGCGCCACACTTGGATGACGGAAGACCTGTCATAATATTTTAGATAAAGTCGACATTTCCTTTCTCGAGGTCCACCTCCATTATTTTTTGAGGTAGTTATGCTTTTAGAGAGACTCTGCACGAGTGGATGCAACGAGGCAGCAAGCGAGGGGTGCCAATAGTATTTCGGGGTCTCGTGCGACAGGACCCCAGAATGTGGGAAGGAGGGTTTATTAACGACCAACGCGATCTCCCCTCGCAGACGTGCAAAACGCTGGAAATTTTTGATACGTTATAATGGTTTCTTCAAAAAAACATCAGAAACATGGCAAAGCTCCGCTACAAAGTGCGTTTCGTATTGCACCATGTTGCAGACCATTGTTGTGTTGTATATTTTGTTGACACAGCTTGAAGCAGTGAGGACCCGCACGACGAGGTCGAAAGGCAGGGTCAGTTACATGTTCTGCTCATGAGGATGGTGCCCATTCTCTAATCCGATCATCTCTACCTGTCCATGTTTTTCTTTCTTTCTTTCATTAGCCCCTCGCCGATCCAGAACAAAACACACAGCAACTGACAGAACAGCTCCGCTCATTGGGGCTATACGCAGCGCACACTGTAGGAGACGGAAACTGTCTTTTTCGCGCTTTGAGCGATCAACTATATGGTTCTCCTGCATACCATCTCCAACTCCGCAAGGATATATGTGATTGGATTGAAACCTATTCGCAACGGTACGAACCGTTTTGTGAAGATGAACGTGGGTTAACCGCCCATCTGCGGTGCATGAGGGAACAAGGTGCGTGATAGTGTGGTCGTAAATTCGTTAATGGGCCTCATCCTTTAATGGCAGGCACTTATGGTGGCCACCTTGAGCTATCTGCCTTTTCTCACTTTGTGCGACGGAATGTCAAGGTCATACAACCTGGACTAGTATACGTCATTGAATGGAATGCCGGTGGAGAGGTTATCGCCGATCAACCCACTTCTCCGGTGACACAAGCCGACGCTCACCTAATGGATGTGCGTGAGAGACGCCGTCTTCGGAAGCAACAACAACAGCGCGAGGAAATATCGCAACAAGAAGAAGCAGGTGACACCGTGTATGTGGCGTAAGTCCATTTGAATCCGGTGGAGATGCGAACCTTAAACGGCGCTGACACTTGTGACACACAGGTACCATGACTGGGAACACTTTTCATCCATTCGCAATTTGAGGGGGCCACACAGTGGTCTTCCAAGCGTTCGCGAACTGTTGGCGAATCCGGAGGTCATTGTATCATCTCCAGCGAAGAAGAAGCCAATTTCGTCACGGACTAGAGCGAAGTTGGAGTACAAGGTGACTCCCAAGCGCTCTAAAAATGGTCAATTTGCGAGCACAAAGGTGAAGTTCGAAGAAACTGTGGTTCCTACTCCAACACAAATACCTCTTCCTATGTCACGTTCGCCATCTCCCCTATCCTCTGCCGAATCCCTGCCCCTGATCGATGTTGATATATTACCACCTACGCCTATCACTTCACACCCGGTAGATGCAGACACTTCATTACCCCCAGTCCTCCGGGTCCACCGATCACCTAAACGTACATTTGACGAATCGTCTGGCTCTTCCTCTGTATCAGATTCGATAGCAAAGAGAACTCGAAGTGCAAACAAACCTCCCCCTTCTGCAATGCAATTGAGACCAGATCCAGACCCTATTGAAGTCGACGACCCAGAGGCAGAAGAGTCAACACCTGGACTCTCTACACCGAGATCATCTAGCTCTCCCTCTTCTTCTGTGGCGTCATCTCCTGTTCCTGGGACACCACCTTTAGAACCCGAGCCCGAACCCATGCTTGTCGAGCGGCCTCTGACACGACGCCAACGTAAAGCTCTTGGGCTCCCCAAACCACGAAGCGCCCTCGTTTCAAAACGGGAAAGTCCAGGGAAGATTGTCATTCCCGGTGGTCGATTCAGAAAGAACGTTGGCGCAACGGCGGATGACAAGGAGATCAAAGAGGTGAGAGACGCAAGCGTGGACGATGAAGGTAGTGTGCAAGAGGAGTGGCAGCGGAATGGAACGGGAAGGTTGGATGTGCGTGGTTTTCGAGAGTTGAAGATCTAGCGCTAGGTTTCCTCTCACCTTTCACTCGGTTTTCATGGACGTTACGACCAGCGACGACTCTTCACGACCACGGACAACCCCCTCATCGGACATGCATGACATTTTAGAGGCCACATCACAGGATGCGCTTCTCCTGGCATTTATTTCAGCATCTAGTTAGACTCACATCCCCATCCCGTTCACAATACCCACATATTTAGCTTGTATCCATATACCGAATGTACTCTCGGCCCATACAGGAATTATGTGACCACGTGACCACTTAAACAGCCTGACGCGCTTGAAGCTCCTTTGGCTCCTACCTCATGGACGACGACATGCACACCGTTTATCATGTCGAGTCCCTGCGCCGGAAAGCGTCCTACTATTGGCCAAACAAGAATCACAACTACTCGACTGGCCCAGCTTTCCGTCCTCACGATGAATTCCGCCCTGCACTGAACCTTCGTACACTTATTTCTTTGCTTTCCTCGAAGAAGTTGGCTACTGGAGATGACGAAAATCAAACTACAGGCGACGCATCTTTGACGAGTGCTCGTGTTCTCCGCAAACGCAAACGCGCAGACTCAACTCGTGCTCGTGGCCCCTCAAAGCAAATCAAAGTCGGCCGCGCAGCCGGAAGAGTTGCTTTGGTAGAACAAGATGATAACATAGACCCGGACTATAAGCAAATTTATCCGTCATATTGGGAGTCGTCTTTTGACAAAGTGGATCAAGTGGATCAAACCGAGAACTTTTCTTTTCTTCAAGTATATCAGTTTAGGTTGAACTTGCGGTATAACAACGAAGTGGATCATGACTCACCTCGTTACGCCAACGATAACAATGCAACCCAATGGGGGTGGCTTGAGGAAGAGGAGACGCTTCGTTCTCTCCTGCAGGTCCGTCAGAGTAACACGTCTCTCCCCCGGGATATAGATATGGGGAGGTTTTTCATGACGCGTTACCACGGTCGCAGTTTGGCGCTCTCTGGACGACTTCCAGAGCTTCCTTCCCTATCCTCGGAAATGATCAAAGAGTACAGCGAGAGATGGTTGTTTCTCCTTCCGGACATCCCATGGCCGGATGGCATCACCGAAGACAGTCTTTTGGAACAAGATATGCATCCCTCAGATATCCACCGCGACTTTATCACGGCATGTGCCGTCCTACAGTCCCACCATCGCGCGAAGTTGGAAGCTAGATTTCAACTCCGCATCCTCTCAGAGAGTACATATGATCCAGCCCAAGATATCCCGTTCGAGCTCCATGTCCAGTTCACGCTTTCCCTTGCGATACCCAAGGTCCATTACCCATTCGACGGTTCGCTTTCTCAAAATAAGTTGAGCGAACTCGAGGGTCTCCAACGCCGACTTGTCTGCTTCCTCTCCAAAACGCCCCTCACCTGTCAAGTGAATGGTAATGCTTCGAAGGAAGCAGTGAATGTTACTATCCCCTTCTTTCTAAACATCATGCGTCCAGCACCACTTCTTGTGGAGAATATGACTTACGAATTGTTGCAACCGGATGGGCTCCTCTCGACATTGATGCCCTTTCAGAGACGCACTGTCGCATGGATGTTAGAGCGCGAGGGAAAACAAATCACATCTACGGGGACCGTAGTGCCGATCGCCAATTCAACAGCCTCTTCAAGTACAGCACGCCAGGATTTGCCACTATTTTGGGAAGAAATAGAATTGGGAGGTCGAAAACTTTTCTTCAACCACCTCACAGGTGCCCTTAGTCCCACTCTTCCCGCGCCGCATCCTGCACTGGGAGGTATAATTGCTGAGGAACCCGGTCTGCTCCTGTCCCAGTGTTTATGTCTTTGGGCTTACCTCGTTTTGATTGCTTATCCAGGTCTCGGGAAAACGATGGAGTGTCTTTCGTTAATGCTCCTCAATCCAGCTCCGGAGAGAAAGCCGTCAAACCAGAGGTGGGATTCGGAAGCGCAATTGCATGTCAAAGAGATCAAGGTGGCATCTTAGTCCGCCGTATGTTTTCCATTCAGTTTCCTAACATCCCCTTTTCATAGACGACCCTCATCGTAACTCCACCTGCACTAGCTGCCCAGTGGGCAGACGAACTCGCTACTCATGCACCTGATCTCAAAGTCTTTGTGTATGAAGGTTGGGCGAAGGTCGGGGTACCGATAACTGGGGCCGATGTGGAAGCAGAGAGAGCAAAACGTCGTTCTATGGCAACCAATAAAGCCAGATCCAAGAGCAAGAGCAAGAGCAGGGACACACAGGGTGCCAAGGATGAAGCCGAGGTAGACGACATTATGAACGCTGACGGAAATTCGAATCCAATCCTCGATTGGCCCAACTATATCAATCAGTTTGACGTTTGCATCACAACATATAAGGTCCTTCAAACGGATATATTCGTTGCTCGCGTGCCTCCCGAGCGTTCTCGAAGACAATACGTGGAGTATAAGAATCTGATGAGGCCGAGAAGTCCTCTGGTGATGTGTGAGTGGTATCGGGTGATCATGGACGAGGTGCAGATGATGGGAACAGGCAAATCCGAGTTTGTCTTTTTTACATTCTGTGGTTCTCAGAGCAGTTTACATTCATGTGCACTATTTCAGGGAGATGGTTTCTCTTATTCCCCGTCTATCTTCCTTTGCTGTCTCCGGAACTCCGGCACGCGCACAAGTCTCAGACCTGATCGGTGTTCTTCGATTCTTGCGCATCGATGACCTTGTAGCGCCCAAGCGAGTATGGACTAGGCTTTTACAACACGGGTTCAAAGATTTATTCTCGTCATTGTTCCAGAAATACTCAGTCAGGTTAGCCTGCTTATCGTACAATTGCGGCGCGTTGTTGATGTGTCTGGTGTATGTTATAGGACGTTGAAGTCTTTGGTCAAGAACGAGCTGACGATACCTCAACAACACCGATACTTGGTGGGCATTGAACTTGGGCGGGTGGAGCGACACGTGCGTCGTCAGTTTATGCGTATTGCGGTCGAATTAAATTTCAAAGGTATACGACCATGCTCTGGAGGAGGCGCTTGCCGAGCTTGGGCTTGATTTACGTGGGATTGCAGCGTATGAGGGCTGGGTTGTAGATGCAGGCGTTTTGAGAAACGTTCTGAGAAGGTTGAGAGGTATATGTACACATCCTCAGGTGAGTCGCTGGCACATCCTTGTACGATATGTCCGTTTTGTGACTCGGCGTGGTGCAGGTTGGGCAACTGGCAAAGCAAGGTGACAGACTAAACAAATCGGGTACCCTGAAGAGCATGGCTGACGTCTTGGAGGTATGGATTCCGTGGATTCTTGTATGGATATCATTTATATCCACTGACTGTGCAGTCGATGAAAGACCAGAACTGGAGAAATATGACAGAGGATCGCAGAGCGAAGGTAGCTTACAATGGTTGCAAACCATTACTGCATATGCACTCATTGCCTCGACTTGCAGACCTTATCACTGACTCGCTTAGCCCAACTTCAGCAACACCGTTCGGAAAATCTTGACCGGTATCAGCGCGCCCTTGAGCATCTGCTTACTGCAGAAACGGAAGTCAGTCAGCTCATCGATGAGATTAAAGCCATGGTGGCGCAGCACAACGCGAAAGGCGAAGTCCTCAAAAACGAAGCACAAGTATTGAGAGATTTGAGGATGCAACTTGACCATGGTCAGCACAACGAGGGCATCGGCAAGGGAAAACAAAGGCAACTCGAAGGCGATTCAATGTCACCAGTGGATCTCGATCTCGACTCCGATGATGATGAAGATATCGAAGACAGGGGTCTCCCCAAGACGCCAGCTGGTGAGGATCACAGAATCAAGCGAATGGCATTGCTAGCTCGTCTACGAGAATGCCTCATGGTGCTTCATCGGGTCAAATTCTTGCAGGGAGATGTGTTCCACGTTCTAGGATCTTCATATTCGGAGAAAGAAGATGAAGCATATGAAAAGGCAGAGAGCCTCCGCAAGGATTTGCTCCAGTGTGAGTATATGTTAAAAATGACACAGACTGTGACTGAAGGTGATGATTTATTAGCTACGGAAGAAGCAGCAAACAAGGCTATGCGAAAGCTGAGTGCTACCATGACGGAAAGACGCGTGACGGAACAAGCATTGCAAATCCCGTTACCCTTCATGAAAGGTGGAGGCATTAAATCTGCCCATTTGGTGAGTGCCATTGTTTAGAATCTTCTTGCATTCAATTCAAGAATCTTCCTAGTTCGAAGAAGCAAACGAAATCATCGAAGACGTACTGAACGAGCAATCCGCACTTCTCTGGCAGTGGCGTTCCAAGATCATTGAACTCCTTACTCAGAAACTCAACTCTGCGGGCGAACAGGCAGACGGAGAGGAGTATGCACGTACATTGGATACGCAAGGCGAGGCGGAGGCTTATCTGCAAGCCTATGCTGCTCTCCTAGCCGACCGTCGGGAGACAATCGCTGCAGAGCGGACGCTTCTTGCGGCGCATGAGGGAAGGGAGACAAAGACGAGGAAGACCCAGGTTGCTGCTCGGGCAAAGTTCCTGCTAAAAGAAAACTTGCAGGCTTCAGGAGATGTCGAAGTACAGCCGCAACATGAAGTCCTGTATGCACAGCTGTCGGAGCAGCGTAAGGAATTGCAGCTGTCCGAACGTGCGTTGAAATCAGTGATGGTGGACCTCTCCACTGTTGCCGTTCGTACCCCAAAGGAGAACGATCCAGAGAAGATTATAGCGAAAGATGGCGCTGCAAGATTGCGAGTGCTGATAACTGGCCTACGTAAGCAATTCTCTCCTTTTATTATGATTTGGGATCAAAGTAAATTGTTATTTCTACAACAGAGGAACTGACGGAAAAGCTTGATGCCGACCTTGCTGTACTGCGAAAGGTTTTCAACGATCGTATTGTGTTTGTATCCGCTCTGTCCCTTGCAACTCGTTGAGTCACATGTAACCAGATACTTCCGACAACTCCAAGAAATTTCCGATACTGTAACAGAAGTCCAATGGGAGGGCCCTCTCGCCGATGCGATGGAGGCGACTAGCCTCGACGTTACCAATCTAGGAGAGAGGATCTATACGAGGCGTGCGCGACAGCGATACCTTGAAAATCTTGCCACAGGGGGATCGTCCGTTGATGAGGATGCCGTGTGTATTTTATGTCAGTGCGAATTTTTGCGAGGGTACATTACTCATTGGTAGGAGGTTTCTTTCCTCGAGGTGGATGCTTACTGACATCTGAACAGTGGTCATATATTTTGTGAGGTATGTGCGTCTGCATTTGATGGTGATGGCTTACAAACTGTTTGTACCACTTCAAGGGCTGCTTGAAAGTGTGGATCGCCCGTGGCCAAGGGAGAGCTTGCCCAGTTTGCAGGTATCATAAATTTAATCACTTTCCGGTCACCCATTTAACCCTGCCTTAGGAGCGCGATTGATCCTAGTCAGTTGCAACGTTTCACCTTCCAGGCAGATCGACCGCCTCCGCCACAGCCAGTGTTGAGTAAGGGAGAACTCGTCGTCCCTGTATCTCGTCGGGAAATCCAGTACAACGTGATTGGTGAGTTTTAAACATTCAATCCGCTTGCAACAAGTGTTTATTGATCACTGTCACAGATCCTGCATTGTTTGCAGACATTCAGACGATAGAGTCTAGGGGAAGCTATGGCAGCAAAATTCAAACGCTTGTTCGACATCTATTGTACATCCAACTTGTAGACCCTGGCGCCAAGAGTATTGTATTTTCTGCATGGGCTGATTCACTGACAAGTGAGCTTTGTGTCTTCTCTCCGAGTGACTTTCCGCTGAGTGTGTCTTCGAGTCCTTGAGCACGCTCTTCGTTCAAATGGCAAGCCGGGAGCCGTGTAGACGATAATCGTATTGACTGAACCTTTGCAGATATACCTTGTATACGCCTTGACCGGAATCAAGGCAAAGGAAAGGATGGCGAAGCGAAAAGATTCCGAGTCGATCCGAGTCTTCAAGTGCTTCTCTTGCACGGGTACGTGGATTGTGAACTGACACGACCCTGCTAAACGTCTGCAAAGCGAACGTGATAACGCTGGACTGAATGTGACTTGTGCTTCTCGAGTATTCCTCTTGGAGAGCGTTGTAAACCATGGGTTCGAAGTACAAGGTAACTTGACGTTTGCTGTTGATGAGCTTTCACCAAAGTGTCGAACCAGCGATTGCACGAATAGATCGGTTGGGCCAAACTAGAGCGACGGAAGGTATGTTGCGCCCGCGCACCTATTGTCGTTTTTCATTCTCACCACAAGAGCAGTTTTCTGTTACTATGCTGAAGGTATGTTTGATGTATAACCATGCCGCGGAAAGGGTGATGAACGAGTCCCTAGACACTGTGGAGAAGAACATTCTTGACCTGGCTGCCAAACAAGGCTTGTCGCTCTATACCAAGGACAACTCTGCTGGATCGCTCAATGTGACCTCTTTTGCGACGGACTCGGAGAAGAACCTGGTCGACTCGCCGACGAAATTAGGCAAGAAAGGACAGCCGGTACAGAAAGGCGATTTTATCTTCAAGTGTGTTCCATTTCACTCGTCCTTGTTGATGATTGATGAGTCCGGCCAGGGTGGACGACATGCTGGCAATCCTGTTCCCACACATGTTTGAGGACGTCGAGTACCTCTTGCCGCCGGATGCCCGTGCCGAGGAGACACCATCTTCTGGGAATGTACAATCCGTTCCCGTCCGTGCGCCGGTCAGACGGCTGTACATCAATGCGGAAGCGGGGCCTTCGAGGTACCCTGCCTCGTAGGGGTCACTTTATTTTTGTTTTAATAGCTACCGCTGTATTCTTCATCCAATGTATCACGCACGCAAAGTATTGCATAGGAGAGAGGTTTTTTTTTTTTTTTTTTTTTTTTTTTTTTTTTTTTTTGGGGGAGGTTTTAGTGATAACCCCGGGAGTGATTTAAAAAGACGGTGAAAAACACC
>JBBPPV010000030.1:0-16932 GCA_038092115.1 Leccinum brunneo-olivaceum
ATGTAATGCGCGATCGCCTGAGACTCTCTTAGTCTGAGGTCGACTTTTTTGCCATCGAGCTCATGGATGATGAGCGTGGGCAAGAAACCGAACGGATGGTTCTCGTAGGCGGTGTCCGAGTGGGGAAGAACACGGACCTGGTTAAAGGCAATACCTTTGTAGGTGAGTGCTAGAGTGATGGTGCGTGTAAAGGTGCTAAAGGGAGTGCCAATGACGGTGAATGGGGGGGACGTCATGGCCGTCGAGGTTCAGGACAGCGTGCCAGGTATTTTTGTTCCGGTGTAAATCTGGATCATCAAGCTGGTACGCCAGATGAGATATTGAAGGTCGAAGGATGTACAACTACAACACTCGTCGTGATCAACAAGAGCTCATACACCCAGTCCCAGCGACCAAGTCACGATTTCCTCACTTTCCCATGTATCCTTTTCGCCATCTGGTCCCTGATTCTGCCACTCGACCCGGATCCCAACCGATGCGTCCACCAAGACCCTGGCTACTCGCTCCACGTTGGTGATAACCGAGGGCATGATCCGGAGCCCAGCGGAAGCCACAGTGGAGGCCAGCCCACCGAGGGACGTGACGGTCGTGCGTGAAATGAGAGTACCGGGCCTGAAGATGTATACAACCAAATTCCCACTCGACTGAGATGCCGCTGACAGCAACGCCACCTCGACGCGGCCCTTGATGCATCGTGACCGGAAGCACACGAGAACCAAAAGTTGTGTATACATACCTTCATATTCCGACTTTGGGCTTCAAACGAGAACAGGCCAAGGCCGGCTTTACCGGCGCGGTTGGCCCACTTGGTGCTGCAGTAGCAGAACCGGAAAGGTCCGGCAGGACGACCAGTTTGACCTTGCGTGGATTTTTGGGAGTTGGCGAGTTTGGAGAAGAAATGTGCCGCGTTGAGCGTAAAGGTGTAAGAGACCCGTTCAAACTCTTGAGGGGATGAAAAATTGTCGGCTTTACCACCGACGCACCTGAAACCCAACATGGAATTGGATGAGGTGCGAGAGTGGAGAGGAAATCCTACCAGATACACGCTCTACAATCTGCAAGCGCCGAGACGAGTTCGGTGTCTCCTTCGTAGTCCCAGATTGAAAGGTCATCCCGGGTGATAATTGTAAGCTTTTGAATGATCGCTGCTTTCGCCTCTTCCATATGTTTCCCGTCCAGAGACGGTGGACGTCTTCCGACGACAGTCAACTTTGTTATTCTGTTGTCGACCAAGGCATCGAAGAGGACGTGTTTGCCTATGAAACCGGTTGCACCTGTAATGAGAACGTGCATGGACGTTGTGCGGGACGATTGGTAAACGAACGTGTTTCAAGGATCAGTATCGTAAGCCCGTCGTTGGATGCGATCCAGCCTGTGTGTCACTTCTGAAGTAATGTTCACAGCCAAGTGTCTCGTTATCGTCATTCTGGGTGACGACAACGACTCAGCATCAGCCCAAGGGCCCATAACGACTGAAGGGGCTATGGACATCGCTTCGCCAGACCGTCGGAACTAGGGTCAATTCTTTGGTGACCTTGTAATAATTCTCAATTGACCATTAGTTTGAAAAAACCCACCGAGGCGATGATCAGACGATCAAGGTGACGAGCAAACCAGCGTGTTCTGTTAACCACTAGGTGATGGTCCATGAAAACGGAACGAGTCAGGCATCCTCAAAGGATGATCATCGTCCTGCTGCTTTTTCTCAACCGGTCGATGCAAGCAACCAAATTATTGAACTGATGCATCCATGAACTCGTTCGTCACCAACATGCTCAAAGGTCCGCTTTGCCCAAAGATAATCGAGTTTATTGCATGGGTAAAAAACTACAGTCTGGGTTTGATCATGTGTCTTATGCTATCAGGGTCAAGCACGGACTGCGGGTACGGAAACTGGGTCGTTCTCAAGTGTTCACAACCGCCATCGACAGCAAGGACCTGACCTGTGATGTATGCCGCTGCGTCACTAAAGAGAAAGACCGTAGTGTTTGAGATATCATTCAAATGACCGATACGACCGAGAGGATAAGTCGCGTCTCCGGTGCGTGATTGATTGGAAAGTCGAGACATCCCCTCTGTATTTCCGATGGGCCCAGGAGCGATAGCATTGGAGCGCACACCTCGGGGACCTTCCTCGATCGCCAAGACTGCGGAAATAGCGTCCACTCCGGCTTTGGCAGCTGAAACGTGAACTTGGTACGGCGTCGCTGGTACAATTGAATAAACTACCGACAGAAGAAGAAGGAGAAGTTGCAAAATACCTCTGTAGTGCAACGTGGCGCTCACATGAATATACGCGCCAAACGATGCACGGATATGGGGCAGCGTAGCCTTTATAGTATTGAACGTTCCGATCTATGATCCTTGTCAAGACACAGAGTGTGGGTACGTGAGCAGGAGACATGCCGTGTCGATTTCCATGACTGTTCTAAACGCGTTTTCCGACATTCCATCAATAGAAGCGAGGAAATTACCCGCCGCACCTGTCTCGACGATTTAACAACGCGTTTCATGAACTCGAACTCGGAACCCACCACAGATAACAAAATTGATCTTGCCGAATTTCTCGATTGTTTCGGCGACTGCATCCTTGAGTTGTTGGGGCTGTCTCACATCAGCTTGTGCGGGTACACATATCTGACCAGTCGCCTGCGAGAGTTCGTTGGCACTCTCCGTGAGTCTCCCCAAGCTGACAAAAGGGTGGATTCGTTGATTTGGACAAAAAGCACTGGAGCTCACTTTCTTCCTACAATGACTGCGCTAGCACCGTGCCTCATCTTTATCGAGCGTGAGTGGAGAGTCATTTTGCGGTCGATGTGGACGTACCATGGCCTCGGTCATCGACTTGCATATCCCAGACCCACCTCCTGTACAAAACAAGACCTTTCCTTTGAATAAATCCGGTCTGAATACGTCTGTTGAGCTCGCCACGGGTGCCACGACAGGCCCAGAAGACATCGTTTACTACCAAAGGATGACCGGCAATCAACACATCCGGTGGTTGTTCACATGACCGTTGATTTCTTGTCTTGTACCGCCATGACGCTGCTTTCATTGTTCATGACAAGCACAGGCGTCTTTTGCTTCGTTCCCATCTCGCATAGGCTCATCGAGAGCGGGATTGTCCCTGCATCGAATAGTTGGTGGTTCGGGAGGTTGCCTTGTGTTATCACGCCCACGTTCTACGACAGAAAAACAGAGCTTCTGCTCCCTGCGGACAAGGCAAGAAACGCCTGGTCAGATACCAAAGTATGTGTATTTCTCGAACCAATTCAAGCGAGCAGGTGGGTCACCGCACGCGAACACCAGGTCATACACTCTCCATTCGTTACCGACCAACATCTGGCGACGCCATGTACGAATGAGTGGAGTCCCAGCATCACCCCCTCGTACCAAAGTTCACCTTCGCATTCACTCCTGCAATCAACGCCTATCAACACGCTTTACGAGCGCGAATTCATGAGTTTCACCAGTGTGGGTATCTTATTGATCTAATTCTTGCCAATACTTCCAGGACAGGTTACACAGGACAGTAGCCTCTGTGAGAGCTGTAACACAATGTTGCGCCGAGAAATTCCTCCAGACCACATTCCGAGTGTCGTCCGTGCCCTAGCATTGCTTCAAGCCCAAGATCGATTATCCGATGTCGGTTTCGACGAGTACGAAGTCGTTGCTCTGACGAACGCTTTCTCGATGTTACGATTATAATGGGCGAGCTTTGGACGAGACTCGACGCGCGTGCCCTTTTCCGATCCATTGCCTCTTGATATGTCGCGCACATCCACCTCTATCCACAAGATGTCCTTGGACGAGGTCACATGAAACCTACCCCCGCGAATCCCAACCAGTGCCAGTCCGGGTTCCGAATTTCGTTTTGTGTCTGCATCCTATTTGTGACTTATTCCTCGTCATGTATCACGTTCCTGAATCAATGTAGCCCAGAGAACAAGGCCTGCAACTTCAATCTAAGATGCACTGGAGTGCAGTGAAGAAAAAAATCGATCTCGTAGCTTTGGTATATTGTAGGATCGTGGAAGAACCACGCCGACTGACTTGAGCAAAAATGTCCACTTGGAACGTTGACATGGATCGGATCGTTGCCGGATGAGCTGACTTGGTGCCCCTGTTCCAGGAGTAGTATCTGCGACCGGCAAGGGAATTCGACTTCAGTAGTAGATTGGACCAACCAGCTCCTAGCTGATATTTGTACCTCTTGCGGTCTTATATTTCAGCAGGAACAAATTCAACTTTGCCTTGTACAGGTGCAAGGTGCGCAATGAAAGCGAAGCTGTCATACACTGGTTACAGACAGAATCAGCCTTGGTCACTGTTGTCATTAGGAAAAAGGTTGGTAAACAACACATGATGATCTGAAATCTGAAACGCCGAGGGCGAGCCACAGGAAACAGTCAAATCGGCTCTGCGGCTGATATGTAGAGTACTGTACGAGCATGGATGAGATGGAGATCGAAAACTTTCCACAGTACACACCATTGTTTCCCCGAATGAATGCGTCGCCATATCTATTTGTGACGACGCCATTGACGTGTTCCTCGGTTTGCTCGAGTGCGATGTTCATATATCCATCGAGACACGATAAAATGCCTGTCAAAAAGTCAATTCGCAAGTGACAAGTGCGTAAAACACACGTACCGCGATAGTCAACGCCCGATGTTAGACGTACGATGACACGCTTTCCGACGACGCCTTTCAAGAAATCTGTGGGAGACCCTGATGCGGCTGTTGGTGGTTGAGGTGGGGGAGAAAGATCGTGATCTGATGGTGGTGGTGGTGGTGGTGGTGTACCCTCGTCCATAGCTTTGGTTGTGTTTACATCAGTGTGTCATGGAATGACGCTCCCTCATATGCTCTCCAACGTACATGCCAACGGTCAAGCTCGTGGTCATTGGCGCTTCAGGCGTTGGTAAAACTAGCTTTCGTACTCAGGTATGCACCCTGCAATCACCATGAATTCAAAGTTACCAAGCCTCCTCTTTGCAGTACATTTCAGGTCGTTTTACTACCGGCTACAGGGCCACCATTGGCGCTGATTTCATCGCAAAGACATTACCGCATCCAACTAAACGAGACGATGTGGTCACCCTCCAAATTTGGGTCAATATCCTTCCCTACACTCCCTACTAAACCTGATTCATGACATCTAGGATACTGCCGGGCAAGAGCGCTTCTCTAGCTTATCTACCGCCTTCTTTCGTGGCGCTGATGCCGCACTACTCATGTTCGATGTGAACCAGCCCGAGACCCTTTTCGCACTGACAAGATGGTGGCAAGAGTTCCGCGAACGTGCCCCACTCTACGAGGAAGACCTAGAGGGCTATTGTTGTGTCGTCGTCGGAAACAAGACAGATCTCGTCAATTCAAAAACTCTCAGTTCGACGTCGAGGTCCGTCATTTCAGAAGCCCAGGCGATCCGTTTCCTTTGCGACCTCGTGCCTTCATCATCACCCCGTCCGCTTACCCCAGTTGACCAAGTACCCAGCACTATCGCAGAGGTTGTCTCGGAAGAACTTACCCCTTCCGACGACGACGAACACGGTGCAGAAGACCTCTCCCTATCTTCACAATTGCGGTCGCAATCTATCGATATCAACCAATATGCCAGTAGGCGTCATGCCAAGCACCCCTCATGGGGTAGCACCACTATCAACAATGGCACACTCACTTCCACTCACACTGGTGTCACGTCTTATCATACACCTTCTTCCTCTCTATTTGATGTATATACATCCGCGCGCTCTTCTCCTCTCCCCCCTTCACTCGCATCGCGTTTATCATCCCCCGTCAGGACACAAAGACGTGCGTCGTCATCGTCGAGCACGTCCTCAGCGCCAACGATCACGCCGAGTCTCTTCATTCGTACTCATGACCAAGCCGCTGCGGACACAGCACCGACACCGACAGCATCGGCGCACATGTTCGAAACGACACCTCACCAACCTCTGTTTCCAGAGAAAGGCCCAAAGCTTTTCTTCACTTCCGCAAAAACAGGCGAAGGCGTTCATGAAGTGTTCGAGTACATTGCCCGTCGCGTCGTCACACAATGGGAGTACGAGGAGACCATCGATGCGCGGACGTTACATGTCCAAGAACCCTCGGAAACGATCAGGCTCGGGTTGTCTAGGGGTGGTTCGAACACACGGGTTTCAGGGTCTTGCTGTTGACAAAAGGAACGTTACTGATTGTTTTATTCGTATCTATACGGCTTGGGTTTCTTTATGTAGATATTTGTTTCACTGGAATAGATGATCTCGGGAAATTTGACAGGGCTGGTTCACCATTCAAGCGTGGTTCGGTTTCATGTCGTGATGCTACTACGGTGTTCCTCATAGTTTGCGCGCATCAGAAAGGTCAAGCGCCCACAGCATGCCTGGTACTGATCCTATGACATCGGGCTCACTGCATGCCTAGCTAGCCAAGTGCCGTCAACGTAAATTTATTCCAGGAGAATCGGGTGCCGTTCGAGAAAATCCATACGTACATCCAAAAATTAACGCACACACGAGTTTTGTTTGTTTACTCCCTGATCCTGACAAGCACTTTCTCTCGTGCACCCACGACGTCCTTGACGTCCCGGAACCCACAGAGACCCATGGTGATATGCAAGTCGGTAATCGTCTGCATCAAAATCTGCTCCACACCTGCCTCGCCGGCGATAGCAAGGCCATACATGAACGGCCGGCCGACTTCAGCATGGGATCTCCGGTCAATAATGAAACAATAACTTCGGGATGGGAAACACACTTAGTACAGCTTGTGCACCGAGCGCAAGTGCCTTGAGAACATCGCTTCCGGTCCGAATACCCGAGTCAAAGAGGACGGTCAACTTGCCCGTACTTTGTGCCTTGAGAACCTTGGATGACCGCATCACCATATCAAGTGCGTCGAGGGCACCAATAGACCCATCAACTTGTCGACCACCTAATCCAGTGTTCAGTCCCGAGTGCAGTGTGACAAAAAAAAAAAAAGAACATGCGTCCAGCACGGTACACACCATGATTGGAGACCACAATGCCTTCGATTCCCAAGTCGACGGCTTTCTCAGCATCCTACGGGTGGTGGTGGTGGCGGCGGTGGGGACGGAAAATTTTAACTTGTCAGCGTCATGCATGACAAGCGTGCTACCCACCTCCGGTGCGAGTATTCCTTTAACCACGATCGGACCATCCCAGTTGTCCCGGATGAACTGGATCTCATCCCAACTTCGAAAGATGCCCGATCCAACCTCGGAAACCCATTTGTTGCCTAACATCATGGCTTGTAGTGCAACCGGATCGTTCTCAGCGGCTCTCCTTCGGACATCATCTTGGTCATATGGGAATGGCGGTCGCTCGTGATGGGCTTCAAGCCCAAAACGTGCCATAAACGTGGGATCAGAGGTGCCCTGCTGCATACCAAATCCGTGTCCTGTTGGGCTATATGAAGCACCATGATCATGTGGACGCCACCCGATAACCATATTGTCCACAGTGATTACGAGTGCATCGAACCCGTTTGCCTTGGCACGTCTAAGGAGGGACTGTGTGAGTTCGACAGAGTGTGTCCTATAGGTTGGTTCAGCTCGTGGTGCATTGCAAACGAGAGATTGGGATAGACTTTCCAGTAGAGTTGGTACCAGCGATGTCCGTTCGGTCCCTGTGCTTCCGCAATCTCTTCCATGGACCGAGATGCAACGGTGCTGACGATCAGGGGAACCCCGACCTTTGCTGCTGCACGGGCCGTCCCGAGCTCACCATCGTTGTGCATCAGGCCCTGTGCACCCACCGGGGCGACGAAAATCGGCGCAGGGTGCGTCACACCAAAAATCGTGGTCTGTGAAGGTGTATTGACGAAAAACATCCGACAAAAGAGAGTCTGGGTAGAGATACCTCGAGATGACGTTCACCCACGTTGTTGAGTATTCGTGGGACGAGCTTCCATCTGTCTAGCGCTTTCCGGTTCTCGACATATGTGCTAGAGGTCCCCGCACTTTTCAACACGTACAAGAAAGCGGCTGCGGAATAATAGCATCATGTTATCGGGATCGTAGGCTCGATGTCACTGACATGGGTGGTCTTTGAGTACCTCTCGCGCCCTGTCTTCGATCTCCTGGATATCAACCGTACCCAGCACGGGTGGCTTCCCAGAGTTATAGATCCCAGAGAGCCATGTGGCCCATCTGTTGAGAGGTGGCACGACCGTGTTCACAGACATGCCTGAGACTCTGGGATCAGAAGGCAGTCGACGTTTTTGAACGTTTTTTTTCTTTGCTCGTCACATTCGCAGGCCCCCATCCGCACCGGCGCGGTTAGTCGACTGCACTCGGCCGCCTCGTACGATCAAAAACGTTCCTTACGCATTTATCAGTAGGAAGTCAACATATTCATATTTAAAGGCCCTTTTGAGATGGCCATTTTCCGACGCAGTGGCACCTGCGAAAGTACCGTACAAAACAGAAGATAAGCAAACGGTACGCACATACCACGGGGATTCAGGAAGGCGCTCTTTGGAGACCGCGATGTACGCAGAGTAGTAGTCCTAATCACGAGAGTTGGATGGACCTATAACGCTTTCAACTACTACAATATTCACAGGATGAAAAATACCAGCAAAACATGTCCGTGGCAATAAGCAACAAATTGTCAATTCACGTCGTCTTCCGCTTGTCAGTGAATCTCTGGTAGACTACCCATATCCACATGTTCTTGATACAGAACACCGGCCAGCCTACCCGCCTCCAAAAAGGACTTCCAGGGGGGAAGAAACTGCTCTCAGCCTGGAGCGCAATGGCGATCCACATAGCAAAGAGCGTGAGGCCGACCGAACCTTCGATATAGTGGGCGAGGGTCTCTCCGCCTGAGGGGTTGATCTCGACAACGTTCATACTGAACACGTTCTGCGGGGATTATTAGTGGAAACAAAGAAGACAGGCTAAAGTTACTCACTGACATGAAGTTAGCAGGGAGGAAAACCATGGTTAGATATGAAATCTGAATTATTGAATATCATCAGACGGTCGGTAGTGACAGATGTTACATACTTGTTTCATTGCGGCCGAGTCACGGACAGTTGCAATCGTCAGCTCCTTCATGTACCTGCTATCCTCGATGTTGACAGTTGCGAACGCCTGAATAGATTTCGTTGGTGGAGACAGATGACGGAATCAAATGAATCGTACCAAATCCATGACGTTCTTCAATCGCATCACTTGCATTGATCTCTGACTCTCCAGCCTCTCGATTTCCGAAATAAGATAGTCAGTCTCCCTTTTCATAATATTGTTTGATTCTTCTCGCTCCCTATCGCTCACAGAAGGGTTCTGCATTGCAGGGTTTGCAGTCTGTTGTACGAACAGAACAGATTTCCCGAAATCGTCGAGAAGGGTCCGGTAGTAAAGTAGATGTGCTTGTAAAATGTGTAGGTCGCGCGTTTCCTTGATATTTTCGCTGCTGAGAACCCTTTGCTCCTGTGAAAACATCGCGTGTAGGGTATTACCGTCGTCACAATTGCCGTACTCACCAGATGATTAATGTGGGCGTAGAGAACTTCAAAGACTTCATCCCACTCATACATAGCATACCATAAGAAACACAGGAACAGACAGGTAGGATCTTTCGACTTTGCAAAAATCTTTGACCAGTAGACACTGCGACCGGTTCGGTTGATGAGAGAGTGAAGCTCTTTTGCCGTTCTCTGGCGCTGCTCCGGGTGGTAGGATATAATAGTACTGGATTTCACAGCTCGGACCATATGGATGCTAAGTAGGTCTTGAAGAATGTACTTGTTACCTGGTGATAGATATGCTAGTTGAACTGACTCGGCTGAGCAAATACATACATGAATCCAGATAGAGAGGGGATTGGGTATCGATGACTTGGTCGTCTGAAACACAAGTTAGGACGGGCAAGGGAGAGAAACTGATAGATGCATGCCCTCTTGTGATGTTAGCAAAGGATCTGGTTCTCTTGGCTGGGTACGTGGCGAGGCTGGGCCAGCAGTGGTCCGATCGATCACGCGAATGAAAGGAAGAACGACAGTGATGTCTGTAACATTTCCAAGTCCAAATCGTACAAAAAAGAGATGCATGTATGCTCACGATCGGTTTCTTTTTGTACCAGACTCTCTTGATATCGTGAAGGTATCCAGTTGGTGGAAGACGAAAAGAAAAAGGGTTCAATATCATATCTGCGCAATGTTGGATTTTGTACAAGTGGAAGAAACGGGAAGTACCTTGTTCCCAACATTTGCATGACTTGCTTGGTCATATTCTTGACGAAAATGGATCGCACGCGGATATTCTCCACCCTCTGTAAGTATGAGCTCATTAGTCCTGATGGAGGAGAGAACGAAAGGCTTACGGGACGATTCAATAAAGTCCAAAGAGCCTCTTGGCTAGACTGATCCTTATCCTTGATCGTAGTCACGTAAGAGCCAGCCTCGCCAAATGTGCCATCGTGAAAAACATCCACTTTGAAGACATCGGTTTGACCGACGGGACAGGCTGTCAACATTTTACAGCGGTTTACTTGACATTCTGTCCAATTTGGAAACAAATTTTGGGGGTATCCGTCCCAGGACAGCACATGCATCCCTTCGGGCTTACGCAAAGGCGGGGGAACTACAGGAAAATCCTCATCGAAATCCATCCATGGCCATGGCCCCGAGGGTGCGGCGTGTCGATAGCTGTAGTAGTCATTTTGAGTGAGAAAAGCTCCGGAGTACAGATTGAGAACTTGCATCGGGATAGGTGTTTTGTTGAGCCCCATGGATTCTTGATTTACATTAACCACCTGGTCCTGGGTATCATGCGCTCCTGCTGGTGTGGAGACAAGGGTATCCATGGGTATCGAAAGGTGTTCCGCCATGGTTGATGAGTACTTGGACGACGAGCGCCCATAGTCGTCGGCATCGCCATTAGTACCCCGACAATCTCCGATTCAAACTCCGTCGCTTATTATTCCGGAGTTGATCTTTCGAAACAGAAATTTCCAAAATTCCACGGTTCACGTATTTAATGCTACATACTTGGTGCGCTGTCCAACTCCTTGTCCCTTCCCCGTCATGATCACTGGATACGCCATCGCGACTTTGGTCATCTTCATCCTCTCCATCTTTTTCGTCATCCATCCGGTTTCAATACCCACCCCCCGTCCTTTCCCCCGATTACCGCTCAACCTCACCACCGCCCCAATTCTCGCCATTGCATTACTTTGGGCCGCTCAGTGTCTAAACCCCACCGTCATTCGCGATGGAATCGTAGGCACCGAAGGCGTCAAACCCTATAATATCCTCATCCTTTTTTTTTCCCTCGCTTATATGGCTATCACCCTTGACATCACTGGAATACTCCGGGCCGCCGCTTTTTGGGTCAGTAACAAGGGCGGTTACAATGGATGGAAACTCTATCTTTACTTCTATGTCATGCTTACCCTCGTCTCAATCCTACTTGGAAATGATCCCGTCATTCTATCTGGGACTGCATTCTTGGTTTATTATACCCAAGTTGCTCATCTCAACCCGATGGCATGGATAATGGCCGAATTTGCTGCTGCAAACACGGCCAGCATGGTTCTGTTTGTGGGAAATCCCACAAACGTATGTACATTATTTCTACATGAAATCAACGCTTCTCACCATGCCTCGCCAGGTGGTCATTTGTGAAGGTTTCAGCGTTAACAACGCTGCATTCACAGCGTACACCATTCTTCCCTTTCTCGCTTGTAACGTTTTCTGCTTCGTTGCGTTGGCATTCCAATACCGCAAGCTTGTTCCTCGGAAATTAACCTGTACCACCCATCGAGACCCCCGATCAGCTCTACTAGACCCCGTGGGTGCTTGGGTTGGCAGTTTCATGCTCGGATCAACCCTTGTCCTATGTCTTGTCGTAAGTTTCTTCGGGATCGACGTCTGGATGATCAGTCTCCCCTTTGCCTTGGCTAAATTCCTATTTGATCTCACTTGGGATTACTATCGATCCTCTCGTGGTATTCCGACTGGGCTTCCGGAGGCTGTGGAGGAAGAGTCAGATGAACCTCCGGTAGCAGATGCGAAGCATCAACACATGGAAAATGGCCTTCCGATCTCCAATGTCAACACATTACGGCCACTTTCATCTCAGGATACAACAGATAGACACCCAAAAACTATGGAAGAAGGCGAACCTTTGACGGAGGCAAATATGGAAGATAGTCCCTCGCGTCGTTCTACTTCCTCTGACCTCGAACGGTCACAATCACTTCCGTCTCAGGAAACAGCTACTGGGCTTTTGGCGGCCGTGAAGGAAGGTTTCCATGAAGCTACGGACGCCGAGCAAGAACACACGAAAGATAACACCGCTGTAGAACGTTCCCAGACACTTGCACCTTCAACTGGCGTAGAGTCTTGTCCCGAAACAGTAAAAACCAAGCCCAGTGTGAAGGATCAACTCATGAAATATTTCCCGACTTTCATGACTGCCCTTCCCCGACTGCCCTTTGCCCTTGTACCGTTTGCATTTTCACAATTCATCCTCATCGAGGCGCTCAATCACCAGGGATGGGTGAACATTTTTGCCAACTGGCTCATTCGCGCATCTGGAAAACAAGTACACCCCACCATCTGGTTAATCGGTGTCCTTGGTGTCGTCATGTGCAACCTGTCGGGCACCAACATTGGCGCGACCATCCTCCTTACCCAGGTTGTTCGCGCAGCTGCCCTTCCATATGATGCCAATCGTGCGGCTGCCATAGCACTTGCTGTGGCATCGAACATTGGAGCTGTCAGCTTCACGTTCTCAGCTTCACTCGCAGGTCTGCTCTGGCGATCCATTTTGGGGCAGAAGGGGGTCCACGTGAGACAAAGAGATTTCGCTTTTTGGAATCTCTTGCCTATCTTTGTCATGACTGCGGTCGGGCTAGGGATCGTTTCTGCAGAGATGGCAGTGTTGTTTCAGTCGGGCTCATGACGCATACCTGGCACACGCCACGTTCTCACAAGGCTTGAACCCTGGAGGAGAGAAGTTCCATATTAAGCATGTCAGCCCAGAAGACGGACTT
Organism: Leccinum brunneo-olivaceum; assembly: GCA_038092115.1. Lineage (NCBI taxonomy): Eukaryota > Fungi > Basidiomycota > Agaricomycetes > Boletales > Boletaceae > Leccinum > Leccinum brunneo-olivaceum. The sequence continues at coordinate 13,032 of JBBPPV010000030.1, forward strand.
GAGGGCAGTACGAGCCAGACTTGGCCTAGTTCAAAGGTGTTGGGTGACCAGGTTTATCGGGACCTCAATCTGTACGTGCATCATTCGGACATTTGGGTTCACGAATAGAAATGTATCGATACTCTCGTTTCATTCGAACTGCATTCACATACCCTTTTCAAATATATCACATAATATACATGACAGTCTTTCCCACTAGGACTGGTGTAGTATTCGTGTATATTTTTTATAGCACACTTATTGTATTTCTCAGCTTTGAAGCGAATCATGTCGCGATGTTTTACATCGCGGAGACGGTTATCTTTAGGTCTGTAAGATCCGACACGTTTATTCATATTTCCACTGTCATACGGCGGCCATGGTGATCGCGAGGAAGAAGATATAGTACAGCCTACAAGTGAGTGGCACAGCTGCAAGCTTGTACCATCTTCTTGAGATCTTGACTGGACCATAGCCCGTGCGCATGGGGATCATCATACACACGGATACCAGCCGATGGATATGAAATTCGGTGCGTGGATAATGTTGGGCCCACACTCATCAAACTGTGTTCAAGTTGCGGCTGCGTTCGCAGTTGCAAACATGACCAGGCCCTTTTTTTTTTTTTTTTCGGCCGACACTTTTCTTACGCAAACCATATCAATGATGTCAGTGTGGAGCGGAAAAATAAATGGCCGCCAGAACGTTCATTTACAACAGATGCTGTGTGGTGGTAATACCTGGATTTCTGATGTTCCCAAAGTATATGTCATTAATGTTCATGAAACAGGTCCCAAGTTAGGACAGGTGTATCGGGGGAAGTAAATGTGCAGCGTATGATGCTGTGTTGGCATGAATGCGATGTCTGGCTTCCGCCAAGTCGATCCACTCGGTGATCCTGTACGGACGTCCATGACAATTCGCTCTGTGCCACGACCGGCAGTAATTTAACACCATAATCTACGTACAAAGTTGCACTACCCTACAAGCGATGGCTTCGCTACGCACTTGATCCAGGCATTGTCGATTGGACGGGAGAACGCAGGATGTTGCGCCCTCGGCGATGATACAGTGGAAGACCCACCCCGTCAATGTGGTATTGCTCACCAACCAATTCCTTGACTGCAACCATCAACTTATCCAGTCGCATCACAATACCACATGTGGTCGACACCCCAACACAGAAAATCCTGTCATCACATGTTCAAAAAGAAAAGAAGAAAAAATATGATAATGCCGAGGTGAATGACGTACAAATACTGCAGGCTCTCAAGCGTCTCTTCTGTCAACACTTTCGGTAGACCATAGCCTTCTTCACATTCCTCATGTATGACATCAAGATCGTGATGACCCTCCATGAAACGGTTCAGGAGTGGACACGGTGTTACTTGTGGAAGCGGATTCCCGGTCCGAAGGGAGGATGATATCAAACCTAATGACAACATCCAACAAACCCACATCGAGCAAATGGGTGCCACGTACTCATCACAGCCAACACGTCACCTTGAAAGTCTCCATCCAACAACTGTGTACGCTTCAAAAAAGCATGTGCCCATGCGGGCTCCATTTGTTCTAGGACCGATGTTAGATGTGACAACAGCTTTGATATTTGCCTGCACAAGTCGCTCAGCAGTGAAACGGCAAGGGTGAGAGGCACCCTACGTCTGCAGCTCCACGATCCGCTGGTATCTCTCAGCGGGCCATTTACCCCGTAGCGAGAACTGAATGACATGAGCAAATACGCATGAATCTAAGCTACATTGAACAAACCTCATATACGATGTTTTCTTTCAACACAAGAGACCTCTTCAGTTTGCTCAGGATAGCAAGAATATGCTGGAGAATGACAGCGGTTTCGCCTTTCTTCTTCGTGTTTGCAAATGAGATCACGGAGCAATACGTGGATCCGATCTCTGCAGCGGTAGTGGCCAAGGTCTTTCGCTGATATAGGCGAATTGTCGTTGATGGAGGAAGGAACGAGAAGATACTGCCCTAGCACTCAATATAGAGGCGTAACTGCGAGCGAAATAACTTACCCAGCAGCTACCACGCCAATCGTTACGAGCACGAACCGTTTCTTTTGAAGTGCATAAGAAAAACGTGACAAGGGATTCATAGAATAAATTTACCCAAGCAACGGCAAAGCCGTATCCCTGTGAAGAGGCTGTCGCGAGATGTGTATCTTGGTACGAGTATCCGAAAACCTTTGATTTTCGTTAGGACCTAGTAAGAATACAGGATCGACAAAATCACTCGACGCACCAAAGCAGTCGTAACCCATATGATCAAATTGGTCATAGGAGGAACAGGCCAATACAGATGGACAAAGAAAAAGAACGGAAAACAGACAAAGCAGGTAGCCGCCAAACCAAACGCATTTCCTTGGCCAGATCCTGAAGATACATACCTGGTGTCCATGTCATCAAGCGACATTTTGTAGGTGGATTGAATCAAACACGAACCATACCACAGTACCAATGATCCCCCCAACAAAGGTGCTAACTATCCGTGTCAGAAGGCCAAAAGTAGTGTCCCCGCGAAATCGAGAGAGCGTAAGCTGTCCCATAATGCTACCAGCACTGAGCACTAGATCCCGCAACGCAAATGAACCAACTCACACAGCCCATACAGCCTTGTTTTCTTGCAGTCATCGTCAGCCAGTGCAAGTAAAGTTGTCAAATGAACAAACTGTATGCATATCCTGCGGATGACGTGAGGAATGACGGCAACGTCAAAATGACTAGGGTCGAGTCAGTATCCCAAATTTACCGCGCAAAACAAAAGGAGGAATGTCTGACTTGTCAATATGCCTGCTTTAAAGGCATAAAGAACATTTCCTCCTCCCAACCCTTTCGCCATATAGTATATCCAATTCGTGGTTTTCTCCAGTGCATTTCGGGGAGGTAAAGCATCAGGATCTCGGCGGACGGCTTGCCCGAGGTCCACCAGTGAGGTCGGATCCAAGCCTGGAATGATATCTAAAGAATGTCAAACCGCTGTCATGAATCTAACACGCAAAAACACACCGGGATTTTCATCGTCATCTGTTTCCAAAATTTCAGATGGCTCCCATGATGCATGATGTACCAATTTTGACCAGTGAATTCTTGGTAACCACAGTTTTGGTGCTTGTCTCTCAGTATCCAGCCGGATTATCTCGCCGAGCTAAGAGTGGATTCACTTTGGAGAGTGAAACGGTTACATTTGCCACATACCATGTCCTGGATGCTCGTGGCAAACTGTATAAGGTGGTACTGATAGACATAGCAGTGAAAAAGGTGTCGATGGTGTGTGATTTCGCGCTCCGTCAACGTGTCATCAGCAGAAGTGAATATGGTTCGATAAGGGTCGAGGACAGTGAATCTTCAATAGGAGGAATCGTCATTAGCGTTTGTGGTGGTGCTTGTACCAAATGAATGAATGAACCTTTTTTTGGTGGTAAACTCATCCAAGGAAAGTGATAATTCCCGATGTAGGCCCTCGTATTTCTTGATGCTTTCTGTACGAATCCGCAGTTTCTCCTCCTCACCCACCCAAATACCAAAGCGATTGTCCCGGACAGAACCAAGCCAGTCATGTGCGCCTTGGAGCCCGTTCTCACAGCTTTTGAGCAATTCTTGACATGTAGTATTTAGTAAGTCGGTGGCACTCGCAACGTGTGCTTCTGAATTTGATTTGTACGTCGCCTCAAGGTTAAGATAATGGAGAGACTCGAAAACTCCAACGGCAGACTCTGTTCGTGTAGCGCGGGACAGTGCCAGATGGAGAAGTGAGCTGTGCGAGTGAGTGGAATGATGGGAAGAAGTACGTGGAAAGTATCGACGTTTGTGGTGGTGGATTCTCGTGTGGTGATGCACTTTTGGAGCGGAGTGATGGTGATGGGATAAGTTCAAAGATCCAAGACTATCTACCATACCTGTGT